>JAVJGI010000032.1:35569698-35594283 GCA_035590275.1 Ibycter americanus | reverse complement strand
GAGAGGGTATAGAATACACAGTTCCAGTTACACCCACACAGTGATAAACTGGTCCCAGCCGCTATAACTAGGACATAAACACCAAGAAAATGCATGAAATACAGAATCATAGAAGTATAGCCTAGTCTAATTTTGAACACAAAGTTACTAAGGTCCATAAGTGAAATAACAAGCTACATTCTGCGCTTTTAACTAAAATGAAATAAACCTACCCCATTGCCATGGGGCTCGGCAGCCAGCAGGCAGACTTGCATATTAACACCACTCTTGGATCCTAAGCACTTGCTATGGCAAAGGAGGGCACATCTATCACAGGCATTTTCACTCAACTTATTTCTCTAACCTACTGCTAAAACTTACTCAAACTGAGATGCATCCATCTCGCTATCAGAATCACAGAATCAAAGAATGGTTTGGGTTGGAAGAGATTTTCAAAGACCACCTAGTCCAACCCCCCTGCTGCGGGCAGGGACATCTTTCACTAAGCCCCATCCAGCCTGGCCTTGAACCCTGCTAGGGATGGGGCATCCACGGCTTGTCTGGGCAGCCTGTCCCAGCGCCTCGCCACTCTCATGGTAAAGAACTTCTTCCTAATACCATCTCTGCTTCCTTCTCAAATAAACAGTAGGGTACTCCACAGCACCTGCTAAGTTAGATGAGACAAAAAATAGGGGTACTCTCATCCTGAAAAGCCTTTTGTGTCCTCCCATAATAACAAAATGAAGAGCAACCTCCTCAGCATTTTCTTAGCCAGGATGTGTTTAGTTTAAGAGAATTTGAGGTTAATTTATAAACGTTCCATAAAAACTCCTTACCTCCAAAATCAGCAACAACTGCATGACCATCCTCATACAGGAGAATATTGTGACTAGGGGAAAAAAAATAATATTGTTATAGGTAATTGTTTAATAGTGTCTTAAAGATGGTGAAAATTTTAGGGTTTGGTTCAGAGCTAAACTCTTGAGTTCAAATCACCTGCTTAAGTAGATAAATGTCTGTAGATAAAGCACTTTCAGCTACTTCTCATATTTACTGTTATAAAGCAGGCATTAACTCTGAGAAGGCAAATGCAACAGCTTCATAAATGTGAACGTCAGTTTCTAATCAATACTAGAGTAAAACAACTTCTTTCACTATTTATGGATCAAGTATAACACCTTTATTCAATATGTGCACTGAATCTCAGTGATGAATTGAAAAAATATTTGAATATAAACACAGTGGAAGTCTTTAAATAAAATTACATGGACCGATTCTTTTCTTTTTTAAGCCTTACATAAGTGTAAATTCATAGTGGTAATTCCTAATTTCTGCTGAAGTATAGAAGGGAAGGAACAGATCTGAAAAGTTCATATAGAATGGATCACTAGAAGCCATAAGAAATCCATTAAGCTGGGGGAAAAAAAAAAGGTGATACAATGGTAACCTCTATTCAATTTCATAACCACCCTTAATAATGCAAATGTTACTTTCATGAGACAAAGGTACATTATTTCTTAAAATATCTCCATTGTTTATGAAAAGAAGACAGATCATTCATCCTGTAGCTTATCTCAGTATCTAGGAGGAAAGCTTCTCCCTGCTCGCCCTAATGGAGATTTGTCCCTAGAGGTAAGATTTCAGTCCTGCCCTCCATGTGTGTTCCACTTCTACAGTGTCCCATTTTCTAACGCCTTTGAGAGCTAGCAGAGTACAACTGATGATGTGTACTGAGTTATTTTGGATCTGAACCGAGTCTCAGGTAAAGTGCCAGATTTCCATCTGCTTAATAAGTCAGGAGCACTTAGTGATTTTTTACTGTTTCAACTTCTTGTCCATGAAATGCATATTCCTTGTCATTGTTTGATGGGCATAATTGCAAGCACAAAGTACTGTTAATTATTGGACATCGAAAGGACCACGTTTTGCATTTATCCTTAAAAATTACACTTGCAAAAATTACAGTGCATTCTGACTGTGGTAATGGAACCTCGTGGTGGTATCTCCTTCCAAAGCTCCCTAGGCCAAGTGGTCCATGCAACGAAGTTAGCATCGCTGCAGACTGGTGGCTGCAACTATGACCGGCAGCAAGGAAGGGTTTGGGGCGATGGCTGGTGCCCTGTGGAGAGCAGAGCCCGTGCTGCTTGGAGCCCATGCTGCTCGGGACTGTGGCCGGAGCTGTGGTCTAAACAAGCAGGATTTGGCAGACAGGAATGCTGTGCAGCCCAACGCTTGCGGGAAACGCTGGAGTTACGGTGCGAGGGCTGCAGAACTGACCTGTGTCTGTTCCCTGCTTCTGCTCACCCCGACTCCGGTGCTACAGCTAGAACTGCCTCTGCACCATGGAAAATGGCCTGGATTTCAGGTGTACTGCAGCCGGAGTGAGGCTTGTGTTCACATCTTCTAACTGAACTGCAGACAGCAAGAAAACCCAGGAAAATGTGATAGTCATGTTAGATGTATATGTTAGATTTTAATTTCAATATAAATTTTTCATCTTTGCCCCAGACAGTTTCTGGAGTTAGGAAAAAAGGAACACATGCAGGAAAATTCTTGTTTGGTCAGCACATCTATGTGGCAATCTCTGTCAGGATACCTAGAGATCAGAGAAATCATTTATCAAAGATAATTACTTGTACTGACACCTGTTTTGATTCCTGTGAAATCTCTGAAACCATAGCAACTGCAAGCCTCAGGGAATGTAAAGGATTGGATAACCAGAACTTTACCTTAGGTTGTCAGCAGAGATATTTGGAGGCTCAAAGTTAAATCTGCTGGATTTGTCCTAAACCTACTAGAACGAAAGAGGTAAATGATGGGATTTGTGTGGTGGTTTAAACCCATTTATTGAAGGTAATGCGAAGAAAATTCAGCTTTATTTACATATTATTTGTTCAAAGACAGTGAGGGATATGGATAATGACTGGGAGGAAATCTAACCCTATGTATGCATCCTTTCTATCAATTACAGGATTTAAAAAACAACAAGCTTCCAAGTATGAACAAAGCAACTACAAAAAGATTTCTGCATAAAACTAGAAATATTTCTTATCCATTTTATAAAAGTGTCATCTTGTGAGCAGGTAGGCAGGAGAGCTGCAAACCAAACCAAACCAAAATAGAGTATTTGTAACACCGAAACTGTGAAAAGGAACATTCTCAGATTAGATGAGAACCAAACGGCCATTTATTACACACATTTTCATCTTGACAGCTTCAAATCAGAGAAAAAAGTAACATTACTCTTGGAAAACAATGAATTCTCATTTGGGGGCACTTTATTCTTGGACTTGGACTGAACAGATAAAAAACTAGATGATAGAAGTGAGAAAAGTATCAGCTCCTGAATTCTGAGATTTAGAGCAGATCAAACGTAAGTGAACAAGACAGAAGTTCCCAGCCTTGCAAGCAGAATATCTGCTCTGGAGGAATGCTCAACCTGAATGAATTAGCTCTCCTTAGGGGCAGGGATAAGTCTTACCGGCAGACTGCCATGACAACATACCAACGTTTTTAGCTCAGGGTTCCTGTTCTCATGCAGGAGTATGGGTATGTGTTTGGTACAGCTGCACCAGCTCACCTGCAACTAGCTCAGGAATCTTTCACATGGGGCTGGCATTTGGAAATGCCTTCTGTTGAATTGGAAACTCATGTTTGAAAAGGAAATATTGAGGGTGAACCTCCATAAACTTTACTGCTTAAGTAGAATGGAAATAAGAAGAAATTTTGGCTGTGTAGGAACTTATCATTCCTATGTATTTGGCATTTCCAGGGAGACTTCAGTTCAATTAATGTACCGGGGACTTGGAACCAGTCCCAGCATCAACGGCTCTCTGTCTATACATACATTGACAGTTGGAGAATATCAGCATATAGAGCTGTGGCACCATTCCAACCCATGCAGTGGGGAGGCGGACATATGAACTGTGGTCCAAGGTGGCTGGCATTTACAATGACTACGCAACTTATGTTTTTGACGAGGATGGAAGAATTTCTTCCTCAGACCAACATACAGAGCTTAAAACAAGGACTCCTCTAAAGTCACTGCAATTATTGCACCTGGATTGAAACTCATGGCTCAAGAACCTCACTTCTCCAGCATCACCTGGCAGTTGGATGGCCACTGCCTACAGAAAGGTACTCTGGATTCTGAGGTTGAGAACCCTGTCAAGAGGAAGGGCTTTGGAGGAAGCGAGTGTGCCAGCATGTGTAGCACAAACATCAGCTCTGTCAAAGGAGGAAAAACAGAGTTGGGCTGAATTTTATCCACATTTAAGAGCAGAGCTTCTGAGACCCTGTAGGCTGCATTCAAGTTAGAAACAGTGTCATAAAGATGCCCATATATACAGTCCATAGCATACATCGGGGACACTTTGGATTTGCTGCCTGCCCAGGCACTGCTGAATTATCTGTTCTTTGAGAATTAAGTTTTCTTTTAATTTGATAATGATGATGTCTCAACCTGAAAGAAGATGACACTATTCTCCCTTAAGCTATCAATGTACTATAGATACTTAACCTAGTGACTTCCAAGCTCTTGGTTCTGTTTCCCTGATGGATGTTGTATAGGAAAAGATTCAGAGCTACAGGGCAGCTGGAACTTACTTACCTCCAAAAAGGACATGGTAAAACTCTTGTTCAGAGATATCTTATTACTTAATACTTACTGAAAGGATATTGCCAAGAACCTAAATGGCTGTAGTCTCTTGTCTCTGCCATACCCCATAGTTTGAAAGTAAACAAATAGCCATCAAATTAAGCACACAACTTCAGTTTATAACAAATTAAACTTAACCTTTCCAGCTCTGCCTCAGCTCTTGATTATTGTTTTGCAATTTCATTGAGAAAAACCCATCAAACTGAAAAAATAGAAATGAGATTTTATTTCTTAGGGAAGCAGCAAATGATAACTGAAATTTGACACAGAGTTTCAAAGTGAATGTCTAATGACAGTCAGGGGTTTTTATCATCTTTATCTCTACAGTATACCTCATCTCTCACTATTTCTGTTTCTTAGAGAAACGTGTGAGGATTGCACAGATGATTTTCTATAACCACGTGGCAGAACAGATAGCACTCTGCTCCCTGCTGCATCATTTTTTAAGATCACATTTACAGGAGAGAGCGGACTCGGTTCCACACTGCTTTTCACAGGAGGAACAACAAACACTGACCTTCACACGCCTCTGACCAGCTGCAGGGCTTGCTCTTGGCCATAACCCCCTGCAGCGAGCGGCAGAGGTGCCATCACATCCTCCTCTTCCCTGCGGCAACCTCGGGGCTGCTGTGGGCTGCAAGGGGCCATTCTGCCTTTGCCTTCAGGCTCCCAAAGTGACAGGTCGGGTGGCTCCCAGCTGTGCTGGAGCGCTGCCCTCAGCTTTCTAGCGCGAGCCAAGGGGCTTAAAGGCATTTGGCTCACAAGCAGACTCCTTTCAAAAGCTCTGTAAGGTCATGAAGAAAGCCAATCGCAGAAATAGATACATATATAAAGAAAAGTAATCAGGGAAGGAGAACTGAGTGCTTAGCAGGTCTGGAGTACTTTTGTTGAGGACATGTACTTTCAGATGCTTCTTTCTTTCTCTCAAAGCAATCAGACATTCAGGTAACATTACTGTGAGTCTATGCACCCTGGATTAAGGTGGTGAATCCTCATCTGCCAGTACCTGTTCCCACACCCCCAGCTCCATGTCTCAAGATCCCGGTGGGTTCCTGCCTGAATGAACAAGGAGTGTAGGGAGGGCAAGGGGACAGATGGGGTTTGATCCAGTTCATTTGGGGTAGTGCAAAGCTGAGCTGCTTGCATCTGCAAGCACTGTACCTAACCGCTGGAGATGATCCCAGGCTGACAGAACAGGGAGGCAGCACGAACCCATTTCTCACAGCGCATTCAAGAGGCTGCAACAGCACAACCCTCCTTCTGCATGTGCATTGGTTTCCAGGGCGGTTGATACATGGGGATGGAGCTGCGCACCTCTGAAGGGCAGTAAAATGCGTTGCTCTGGTTTGAGCGAAGAAGTCTAGGGAGTCTGGCTGGGTCTGCAGCAAAGTCTGCTCACTGTAAGAGCAAACTGCAGAAGGGGCATCCTGTGCCATTATTCCAGAGAGTTTTATGTGCCACTCACCAGTAAAACAAAATTTGCTAAGCATTAATTTCCTGAAAAATTAAGAAAAGAAACACCACAATACAGAAACATGATTGGTCACAGTGGGAATTCTGTTTTCTTTTTTAGCTGGGGGATGATTTGTGTTGACAATCTTTGCACTGCTGACTCTTTGCTTCAACAAGCAACACAGTTCCCACCACTGCTCATCCTGCTCTCTCCTCTGCAGCCTTGCCCCAGTCAAGAAACCTGACCACTAATGAGATCTGGAAGAGAGGATTGTGTCTTTCAGCCCAGCCACAACTTGCTTTGGCTGCATGTCTGTTAGCTTAGGAGAATTTTAACTTTTGAAGGTCAGCAGTAGGGCAGGGTAATTCTTGGCAGTGTTTCTGCTTGTTTTTGAGCTCAGATCTAAGGGGCAAATTGCAGCCTATTTGCTGCTTTCCCAAATGAGCCCATAGGGGCTTGTTTGCTAGAGTCCAAATCTCTGGCAAACCAGCTTGATGTAGCACTTAATAACTAACACAAAATTTTATTTGGAAGCTTCAAATAGCTTCTTTTGGTGGTAGGAGTGTTAAGTAACAGTTACTGCATTGGTATTCCTCTTTCAGCCATTTGTATCTGAGTAGCAAATATAAATCTGGGCTGAGCTGTGATTTGCCCACATAAACAAAAGTTAAAAAAAACCCCTTCCACTTCTGATTTGTTGTCCTGGCCTGCCTGTGATATACATAGATATACCTGGTGGTCATCATGGTGGCATAATCAACATTAATATATAACTTCAGAACCACAGAAGTACTGACAATTTTAATGAATCAAATACAACTAACTAATGGTAATTATTCACTCTGAGTCAGGGTTTTTCTCAAGAATAAACTCACCAAGAGAAATGACAGAAGCCAATTTACAGTGTGGCATTTAAAACAAGACTGGATGAGGATGCAGGAAAAAGACGACATGAAACAATTCTGCAATGACCTACAGCATTGATCTGAAGTCCCGTGTAACACAGGACATTCAACTCCTCCAAATTCTTGCTCTGATGTAAGAATTGTGTCTGAACCAGATCATATGTTTTGGAGAAAGAAGACATTCCTCACTGGCAAGACAGTTACTTTGCTCTGATGTTGAAGGAGCCAAAAGGCTGTTTGTACTGGCATAATCTTCCAAACAGTTACATGGCATAACCCACACTACTAATATGTAGCCCCCTCTCTGGAAGGCTTTTAGTTGGGCACATGCATTACATTTGTAACTCATAATAAATCTGCAATTGACATGTCACCACAATGATCCACAAACCAAAATTCCTCTAATCGACAGTGGTTGGAAAGTCTAAAAAGCTCATGCAGAACACATACACAGACTTCCACACGATCTCCTACTTACACCTATTTTATATATACTCCAGATATTTTGTATCATCTTCTCAAACCCCGTTATCTCAACACAACTACCTAAGAAGAACACAATAGTGCAAGACTGACAATAGCTCAAGGACTTCTTGCTGATTTTCTGCTACCCACTTGGATTTATCCATAAGATGCACATCCATAAATGTTAGAATTATTAGCAAAAGGACACTGGGATGGAGGCATTTGCAGAAAATTGGTAATACACAAACAGAGACTAGGTTAATGTCCCAAGAAAAATTAAGCCTCTAAGGTCTTGGAAATAAACTCATTTAGTAGACCGGGTTGGGAAATAATCCCAGGTATTTCTGGAAATTTTCAAGATTGCAATTTTTGATTTTGTGCCAAATTAAGATGGAAAGCAGACATCTCATAATGTGCTGAGTAAAGAAAATGACATTTCCCCCCCTGTAAGTAGCTAAATAACTTACTGAAGTCTGTTCTGAATTTATCCCCTAAACTGGCCTACATTATAAATTAAGATAAATCCTAGGAGCATACCTTCTTCAACTATCAAACAACTGAATGTAAAAAGGAAAATGTTGATAATTCCCAGGGAGAATTTCCATGAACTTCATGCCTTACTGAAAACACAACAAAACCACAACTTCTCTGATAGAAAATACTTCAGATGGGAAGTTTTCAGTCAGTCCTACCAAGGTTTATATGCAGACTGGTCACTAGAGGGGGATGCAATGCACAATTTGTAAAAATGTCACATTTTCTCTGGACTCTCTTTCATTGTGATCTTTATGATATCGATCAATTACACCCTTTGGCAACACTTGTTTTAGCTTAAATGCTCATGTTAATTCTGGAGAGGTAATTCAAATTATATTTACTTTGCCAAAACTATAGAGAAAAAGATCAAAGAGAAAGCATAGGAAATGTTGGAGTAGATAATACTTTCTTTTTGAAGACTGTTATCTTACATAACACTTCAAATTAAGATAGTTTCGCATGTTTCTTGTGCTTGTCAATATGTTGTGGAACTAAGCCATTTGGCAGTAATAGGCTTTATCAGGCATGCATCCTTTTCAAAATATTTTTGGTTCCTATGTGCTCAATCCTTAATGGACCAAAAAAGGAGTACGAAAGATGGAAGAAAAGGAGAGATCTCTTTTCCCCTGTCACAGTCTTTTAATCTCCAGTGAATGGTAATGAGCATTAAATCAAATGTGCTTCTTTGACATTCTTGGTTACACCTCTCAAAGACAGACAAGTTCCTTGGTTGGTTAGAAGACACTACTGGTTTTACCAGCACGTGATACTGCAAATAAAGCTTAGTGAATCTTCAAGACCTTAACCTTGAAAATCTGTCTTTCTCCTAATATCGGTCCCTATTTCATGGATTTTGATTGGACTGTGGAACTTGAAATTAAAGCTGTTGGCAGCAGTCCTTCCTCTTCTGCAGTACTTCTTTAGGGAGGGATAGAGAAGCAAAGGATTGAAGCTCTGTCAATCAAAATGACCAAAATTGAATCCAGTCCAAAATGCCTTCTCTTCTGTGTTTTACAAGGGACTTAGTCTAATCTACTGGTAGGTTTTGACGTATGAAATATTCTGCCAGAGATAAGGTTTGAAGCCGGCTTTGTATTCTATTACTAGATTTCATATAGGCATTTCATTTTGAAGTCAGTCCAAATTTGGGGAAGGTTTTGGACTAGATGATCTTGGAGGTCTCTCCCAACTTAACTGTTCTATAATTTTATTAACTGTAGCTTTCCAGTGGCACCTCTAATCTCTCAGCATGCAAGCAGCTCTTGATGCTACAAACTATACAGGGATTTGCTTAGGGAATTAATTAATTCCCCAAGCATTGAGTAAACACCTATATGCATATTTATACACATATGGACTTTTGCTTCTCGGGATCCACAAAAGCCTTTTGAATGCACTTATTTCCTGCTCCTCTTCTTCTTCTTCACACTATACTGAGTACATAAAATGATGTGTCACTTTACTACAATGCTGACACATTTGACGGCATATAGTTATCAGAACTGAAGTGTTCCCTGAAGTGTTCCAAATGAATTTTAGCTACTCACGCTCAGAACTGGCTATAGAAAGATCCTTCTTTTCGTGCTGGTGCAGCCAACATGATGAGCACTTTTGCAGAAGGTAGCTAACCAACAAGAAGGAACCAGCATCTCTCTCAGTTCTGCAGGCTGGAAATTCCAGGCCAGTGATTTCAGAGGTCTTACTCAGAATGGAGAGGATACATTCAGTGTAAGAGAATCTTGGTGCAGTCTGTGCACTGCTGCTTGAGATATTCCATAATCATAGTTTTCTTATGCACCATAAAGAACAACAGTTGCATTCTTAGGACTGCAGTATTTTCACATCACCATCCACCTGAACTATAGGACTTTTGCTTGGGAAAACTCACGGTGCAGCTCGTTCACAAGGTTTGACAGAGTTGTTTAGAATTTGGAAAGCTGAACAGAAACATGTAACGTTCATTTAATAGAACAAAATTGAAGTCACTAAGGAGTTAGGAACATAAACCATACTCACAAGACAATGTGACATCAAATTGGAATTACGGTTTACAATGGTGAAAAACTAAGGTGAGCACCTACACTGTTGTCACTAGGACAAAAAATGCGAAGCTTGTCTAAAGGGAGAGAACACAGTGGTTTTGGAAGGCACCTACTTTACATTAAGAGACTAGAAGTCCTATAATAATAACTTCATAATCCTATGATAAGAGGCCAGTCAATAGATGTTGGTAGATCTAGGGCACTTTCAACTTTTAAAGTGAAGGTAAGCTATGAAAAGATCATCTGTTCCTTAAAGTCTTGAATACATAGTGGTGTTCCAGCAGAGATGTATGCACTAGTCAACCAAAGCTACAGCCCACATCACACACACCAGTGTCTGAAATGGTTGCCTCTAACAGCAGAGGACTGGGTTTGTTGACTCACATAATGTCTCACAGTCCTAAGCTGAGTGATGACTAAAATGATTCTGTTTGGTTTTATTATTTGTAGAGCAGGATGAACAAGTGACTAAGCACAGTGAAAAATGTACCCCATATGGGAAAAATTATGTGCTTTCATTCCTGGCTGTGTAGAAACAGACTATTTTGAACTGAAGTTTGTTTTCCAGTCTTCAGAATTATTTCAGGTTCATGTCTTGTTCAATATGACACTCAAATTGAAGGTTATTTAGAAAAGAAGCAGAACTCTAAGATATCAGTGTTTGGCAAACCACAGTTTGAGGTCAGTAAATTGCAAAAAATAAGGGTAATAGTTTTCAAGTAAGGGTAGCTACTAGTTAAGACTAAAAGGTGATCTGATTCACTTCACTCCATTTACAGCTTCTGAGATCCTTTATTCTTAACCTTGCAGTGGATCATTGCAACATCAGCACAAAATTATAAATGGCTGTATGCTGCAATGGGCATCGATTCCAGGGGATATTGCTCTATACCAATGTCTGATGTGAGCCATAGGACTTACTGGTTTCATCAGCGTCCAGACTGCTTTTCTTCTAACATTGACTTCTTTCTGCAAAAGCATATACATGTGAGCAGACTAGCTTTCACATCAAAGAGTCTGGCTTTCAAAACAGTTAAAAACATTTCTGTGCTACCCTTTCAAGCCCTGGCAGTGTTTCTGAATCAGGTGTGGGCAGACCGTGTAGCAGAGAAAGCAGGCTAAATAAATCATGAGCCAGTACCTGTCCTTTGACTTGTGTACAGGAGTCCCACTGAGCTCCCTGCAAATTGAGGTTTTCAACACCTCTCCTAACTGTGGTGCTTGTTCAGGTGTAGAAATACAGATTTAATAGTTTAACACAACACGTCCTGACTTAAAATCCTTGCTATGATGCCCTGCTCTCTCTTCTATTTATAGAAATAGAAAACCAGGTCCGCCATAAAACAGAAATGTAATTTTTCAAAATGCTGAGATAAGGCCTGAGCTGAGTGATGGTTTCTCAGCTGCGTTCAGGACTCGAGACCGAGGATGTGACTGAATGGGGGACACCCTAGCAGAGGGGTTCAGGCAGGGCTGTGGGCAGGAAGCCCTTGGTGAGTGCCTCTCTGGGCAGATGCAGACAGATGTTATTTTCTCTGTGGGAGGCAGGCCAGCGCTGGGGCTGTGTGTGTCTTGGTACAACGCTGTGTTCAACACGCTCTGCCCTGTCAGCAAAATGCTTAGATCAGACACAGCGCCATGGGCATGCATCATTTCCAGCAGTCTCAATGCAGAGACAGTCATGCCTGTTTATACCTGTGGGGAGACATGTCTGACGCATTTCCAATGCAGCTCTTTGCTTTCCCACCATCCATCACAGGGTTGTATCTTCCTCCAGTCAGGATGCTATCTCTTGACCTCTCCTCTCTTCCTTTCCCTCCTGCCTGCTCCCGTATCTGATCCTGGGGTTCATATGCCAGCTGGCAACACACAGGCTGCTTCTCCTTTTTGTGGCTGTAGGGAATGGGATTGCTCCTCTTTATCCCTTTCTACTTGACTGTTTCATTGATTTTTATTCCACGTAAACATGTAGCTGTGACCAAACCTGGAAGGCAGGATTTAATGGGTGTTTACACACCCCTGTTCATGTAGGGAGGCACAGCAAAAGGAAGATGGCTGACCAGAGGAGCCTGTGCTTGGCATGAAGATGCAGGTGCTTCATGGTTGGGTCTTTCTGTCATTTTTTTTGGGTTGGTTTTGTTTTTTAAAATGAATCACTCTAAAGAAAACCTCCTAACTTGAAGGATGCTCCAGCCAGGACTCCCACCCACGCTGTCGTGGAACTGGGTCACCCTCTCAAATCTCAGTGTGACACAAGGCAGCATTCTCCCTCCTGGGCACCCAGCCAGGTGCAGCTCACAAGAACAGTGATTGCCAGGGAAAACCGGTGGTACTGGGAACAGCAGAGAGCATGAGAAGCCTGGTACAGCCAAATCAGTGCTACGGAGCAGGGACCTGAAGTCAAAGGTATGTACAAGGGATGCTTTCCTCAGCTGTGCCCTCCCCTTGCCCCAAAACTTGGCATCCCTGAAACTCCCTTCGTCAACCAGAATCAGGATGCTTGGCTGAGGGTTCCCCAGCAGAGTGCAAGGGATGGAGGCAGGTCTTATAAATGACCTGAAAAGGAGCCTGAAGCACACTGGCTTTGGTGGGATGTGCACCTTTCTGAACTGGTGATTTTAAAACAACCATTACAAAAGCAGAGGCAGGCAGTACTCAGTCACTGCTAAGAGAAGTAAACATGCACTCAGTGAAGAGGCAGCATGGTTATAGTTCAGAATGTACAGGAGAGCTAACATTTCTGAGTTCTCTAAAAGGGCTCAGTAAAATCCATTTATTGTGACAGAACAGTAACAATGGATCAAAATTCATTATTATGCTGTAATGACATCTGGAGATGCAACCTTTTCTTTCAAACTTTGGAAAAGCTTTAATGGAGCTCAGTTTCCTGGGGGAGACTTTGTAGTAAGTACATAAAATGCAAAACGGAAGGCAAACTTGTGAAGAAGAGATACCAGGAATTAATAAAACTGAAGCTTTGATTAGTTTTTTTTGTTTGCCTCTATGCTTGATCAAGATGAAGCACAGCCAGCAGCCAAGTGAAAAAGGAACTCAGTGTGTGTGTTCTAAACAAAGCACTACATTTACCCCAGTTTGGAAAGATCAACTCAAGCATGTCAAGATTTTGTAACACTGAGGTAGCGAAGCAGCACTATGCTGCACAGATTAGGATTATTTAGAAGGTATCTGTGACACTCTAATCAGCAGGGAAGGACCTACCTGCCTAAGAAGAGTTAAAATATCTTTAAGTGTGGGGGGTTCGGAGAGCAAGAGCCACACAGCAGAGCCACCGCTGTGAGTATGTTTTTGCACGGAGGCTGCCCCAAGCAGGATCAGCTTTGTGTAGGGTTGTGGTCGGTCCCTCCTCCTCTGCACAGTGCAACTGCACTACTCTGTTATTCTAACAAATCCACAATTTAGGAACCAGCTGTACTTTTCCAAGCAGCCCAGAAATAGGGTGAAGTGTGGTGAGTATCACTTTTTCTAGGAGAAAAAGAAAATTTGAGTGTTTACACACGAATTCATTTGTTTTTCAAGCCATTGTGATACTATCACAGAATGTAAATATATATTGCTTGCAGGGACAAGTCATCTACCATAGACTCTAGCAACCAGAAAGCTGAGAAGAGTTGGAATAACATCTCTCCACTTCTGAGCTTAACGAGGTCTAACTGGACATCTATCTGAAACAGCAAGACACTGTTCAATTACTGTCACTCTTGACAGAGAAAAGAGGAGGTTCTGTACCTGGTACAGAAACTTGATGAGAGAGGAAACCTTTAAAAATAACTGGAAAAGTGAGCTATTGCCACATTTGCAATCTTTTACCACTCTATAAAAGTTGGATAGAATCAAGCTTAGGGACAAAGACAAAATACTTGCTATTTAAATGTTTGCTAGTGAAAGGCAGGCACTATATCCAAGATGCAGTACAAGAATATAGATTATGACCATGCAGGCAAAATACCTTTTGCTTATTGCAAAATGTCATTTAGCAGGAAAAGTGTTTATAGAATCTATTGAAAACTGATTTACTGATTCAAGGAAGCAATTGCAATTGATTTAATTTTCAGCAAAGAACACACAAGAGGAAGCAGAAAAATGCCAGCTGAATGCAACAAATAAAGAGCAAGGCTTTTAGAAATTAGCATCACAAACACAGATTTTCAAACAAACTGGGAATGCAGGGAAAGATTCACAAAATGCTTTAGCTAGGTCAAAAGCTGCCAGTAACTCTGAAGATCAAGGTTTTCACACAACAGTCACTATGCATTCATGGCACATAGCTTTTGAAGGGCTGAGCAAATTACAACATAAAAGCGTATGAATGTGGACACAATAGTGCTTAACACGGTATCTATCAAAAAGTTGACTGATCCAAGTAAATTCAGGAGAGTGAAAAGTATATAAAAAAATAAGTGAAAAAGTTGGCGAAACTTACATGATGCAAGGAAAATGAAAGTAATATTGATGGTCTCAACAAAAAACCATAACTTGCCCATATTAGAGCTGTAGATACAAGCAAGAACAGTCAAGTGAGGAACACGAATTTCACCAGAAAACAGCTTATAGGACAGAAAAAATTTAAGTTCTCCCAACCAGAACTCCCACAAATCTCTGTCTACAAGATTTCTAGCTTCACCTGAACCCAAATCTTGGGATGATAAATTTAACCATAAAAGTATAATGGGTTCACACAACGTAGCCATGACTCTTTTAGTTTATACCTAATCTAATTTTAGCTCCCATATATACTTTCCATCAAAATGTATAAGTGATTTGAGTATGACATTTGGAATTGTTCTGAGACCCCCACCAGATGTCAAATGAAAATATTAATCAAACACAAGGCTGAAACTACAGAGACTCTTGAAGGCTGTACCCTGGCTTGAATGTAGGCACACGAACTGTAAAAAACTAAAGACTTTTATCTGGTCTTGGTTCAAGTTTGACTTCTGTCAGTAGGGCCAAAAATTATCACCGTTTCTCAATGTGAATAAAATGTATTGAGCCCAAGCTTCAACTTCAATCCACTCAAGGGTTGTGTCCAACTTGGCCATACGCATAGTCAAGAACTGGGTTTATGGCTTTTGTGGAGAAGCCAAGAAATCAATAAACACACCCTTTCCTATTCATGTTGTGCATAAGTCTTTCCGACAAACAATGCCGAAATGCTCATCTTGGTGCTGAGTGTAGGGACATATCTGAAAGTCAGAGGTAGTCTCTGGCAGGGTTTTGTCAGTCTGGTACCACCAGTGAACACTACAGTTACTAATTTTTCTTTTCTAAAGTAAAAAATATAACCCACAGAAATAAGGCTTGGAAGGTACAGCTCAAAAAGGCTATTATTGCCTCAATGGCACTTGGAAATTTGAGAACCACAGATGAGAAAGGAACTCTTAAGCCTGTGTTTCGAGAAATACAGCAAGATAAATCTGATCTGAGCTGACAGAAGGTTAACAATGAGTTCAGCAGAATCAGAAATTAATTGTCTTCTGTTAAGGACACAGAGAGTTTGAGATGGTGAGATCAAGCATCATTCTCTTCATGAAACCATGGAAGGAAAAAAATGAGAAAAGAATCAGAAGTGTGTAATCATCCTGGCTTTTGAAAAAAGCAAGTAGTTCTGTGGGCCTGCCAGATGCAAGGGCTTCTTCCTCTCAGGGCAAGAGACAGGCAAAGCACATTCAGTGTGTGTCCCTTTCCCAGAGAACAGGGCCATGAAAAGATCCTTCTACCTTTAACACGCTGTGGGTTTAATGAAAGGCAACTGCTATTTTAAGATTTCATAGGGGATTTTATAACAAAGAGGAGTTGCAGACACCATCCCCATTACCACCAGGCTTCCATCCTCTCTTTCATCTTTCTCACTAAGCCAGCTTTCAGAAACTTTTACAGATAGTTAGAGCTATCAAATGAAGGTTAGTTGCTCAAAGGCTTGGTCCAGCATGTTCAGCTGTTTTGGCTTAAATTAATTTGATACTAAAATGGTCTTCTTTTTATTAAAGTGCTATAGTCATTGTGGCTACAATCCCTCACCACACTATTAGTAGTAATAAGCTGATACATGTCACCATTGCTGATAGCTGTCAGAACTTCTTTTTCCAGAACTGGAAAGCAAAATAAAACTCCCAATTATTCTCAGAATGGAAGGACAAACTCTCTTCCAGAGTAGAGACACGAAAGATCCATTTTCCACTCTGTTCTGTCAAGCCATATTGCAGATTTATTTAATGCATTATGTGCATTGCATTAAATTTCAGAACTCACAAAGAAGGTTACAAGCTATGTGAAAATTTAAGGTAAAAAACTGGAGGCTCCTGTGAAGCCACTGGCAAAATTTAACACAGAATTTCACTCTTGGTCTTTCTCTTAAGTTGTCGTAAAGATTTTCATCTAGTAATTGTGCCTGTGGGCTGACTGGGACTCACGCTGACAACACGACTCCTGCTCTCGCACTAAAAAGTTTCAGAAGTTAAGCTACTCTCAGCACCACACATCAACCACACTGATGTCCTTTTAGCAAATTATCTTTTGACCCTCACAAATACGATCTGGTAAAAGTTCTGTGAGGCAACGATACGCTTTTCAGCTCTCTAGTGGGATGCTGCTTGGTTTTTTTTTTTTGGTGGAAAACATTTAAAATCCTTCCATGTAGAACTATTTTTCTAACAGCTGGTAGTGACAAGGCATAAAGCTGAACTATAAGCTCTGGACATCTGTTGTCCTAAAACAGATACACAGATTGCAGTGTCCAGACATGGGGCTCTTGGCTTGCACCATGACTGAGGCAAGAACTACAGCTTCAGAAGAAAGCATCTCCCTCTGAGCTCCACAGTTTGGTGGCCCAAAAGGAACCCATGGAGGGATGCAGGTATATGAAGGAGACTCAGTGCAAAAGTGGAGGATGCGTGAAGTCAGAGGCAGTGGGGTGAGGAGAAGGGAAGCTTGACTGTAAGGAGGAGGGCAAGAGGTGGTGGACACAGATGGTATGCAATGGAGAAACGAGGCAAGTACAGTCATAGAAAAAGAAAAATGGGGTACTAAGAAGACATTCTTCCAGCCTGTCTTTTTTGTAGGTTGATATGCTGCTTGCTTTCTGCACAGCAAATCCTAGCGAATCTACCTTATACTTTGAAAAATTGATACTCACTAGGGTCTGGCCTAAACAGCTTTTGTCCATAATGTTTCCAAAGGCCTCTAGGACTGGTGGAGGCACGTTGCTTTATCAACAAAGGAAAGTTAATTTAGAAAAGCTCTGTCCAGTGCCAAGCTTTTCCTCACAATTTAATATACTGAAAGTTTGCAGTATCAGTAATTTCTCTTTGCTCTTAATCTAGACTTTGTCGTACCAGATGGGGTAAGATCAACTTACCAAAAGATTAAAAGTACCTAGTTAGAAAGTGTTGGCAGTCCTGACTTGGGCCAAAGTTGAAGAGCTGATTGAATGTCCATCTCAATACTCTGAACTTACAAGGGATGCCTTGTAAAGGCAGAAGAGATGAAAAAGGCAGAAAGCTGTTTGTTCAAAGCAGTACACAACCATGCTGTGTGAGAGTAAAGCCCAACCATCCCCAGTTCAAATGATGTGCCTTTTGCATTAAAGGGCTAGCAGAACTAAGAATCATGTTTTGCCTTTAGCAAAAGGATCTTTTTCATCTAAAATCTCACCATTCAACACAGTTAGGTATTTCACCACCCTTCACTGAAATATGCAGATCACGAGACTACTTTCATAGCTAGAACAGCAACAACAAGGACTCAGTGCTTCCACTCAGATACCACCAAAGGAATGGAATGAGTGCACAGTGCTGCACTAGACTTTAGCTCTTAGGAGTGAACCCATCAGCAAATGCTTTTATCTGTAACAAATGGGCCAAACAAACCAAGAAAGTCAGATGACCTCAGTGATTATGGGAAAATATTTAAAATAAAAAGGACAAAACAAAGGAAACTAATGAAAGAAAGTGACGAAGTGTTATTTGAAAGCATAATGAAACTACACTGAAAATCAACTGAAAATTCTGAAACAGAGAATTAAAAAAGCCTAAACAGATTAAACAAGTATTTGTATCCATCCTTGCAGGACATAGAGAAAGTATTTGCCTGTTTGGGAAATTCACTCAACGAAGACAGAAACCAATGAATTAAGTGTTCAGCATGTCATCATTTCAGTTATTAAAAAATTAGACAGTCTTCATAATGACAAGATGTCAGGACTGAGCACATTCTGCACTGAGGAAAAATAGCGAGTCCGGGAGGCAGAAACTGAAGAAGCCTTAGCTGATATTATCAAAAGCTGACTTAATTCAGGAGACACTCTAAAGACTAGAAAGCAGCAGTACAAGGTACCAGGAACACACCAGGAAATTAGAGACCAGGCAGCTCGCTGCCAGGTGTGGGGGCAGCCGTGGAAGCTGTAAGGGGATCAGGAGGTGCAGCATCTGCTGCAGTGAAGCACTGCCTGGTCAGGAGCAGCTGACAGCTGCAGGGCAGGAATCATAGATAAAATGGTTTGAGTTGGAAGGGACCTTCAAGGTCATCTAGTTCCACCCCTCCTGCCACGGGCAGGTACACCTTCCACTAGCCCAGGCTGCTCCAAGCCCTGTCCAACCTGGCCCTGAACACTGCCAGGGATGGGGCATCCACAGCTCCCTGGGAATCCCCGCAGCCACCGCTGCCAGGGCAAGTGAGGTGCCACAGGGCAGAGAGCATGGGGCTCTTCACCGTGTGCTTGCTGCCCACCTCCGCTCCACGGGGGAAGGTGAGAGCTGAGACCTCTCTGCCTCCTCAACCAGGCTGTGGAGAGCCCTAGTGCTGCTGGGGAGGAGGATGCCCAGGGGATGTGCGCCACACCAGCAGCTCCTGTTGCAGGCAGGCATCCCTCACAAACGCAGTGGAGAATACGCAGTTTGTGCATGCCCTTCCAAGATTTCCCTCAATTCATCCTGAATGGCTCAGAACTGATTACTGCAAAGCGTTGCAATCAAATCACTTGGTAATGAATTGTAATTAGTTCAAAATGTATTAGAAGAGAATTTGAATTGCGCTTAAGAGTTTGACTGTCCTAATGTCTCCTGCTAATTAATGGCACTGTTTGAGTAAGATCATTATGAACTGTTTCATTTTGCATTGACTCAGAATATTATATAGAGCTTAATATTACTGAATAAAAAGTGGGGAACAGACATTTCTTGACAAAATTTTACTTGACTATGAAGATGACAGATTCAATTTTTCATTTGTATTTTTTTGAGTTTTACTTGCTAAGTAGAATTGTATTTTATAAACTTGGAATTTGAATTAGAATTTAAAACTTTTAAAAAACTAGGAAGAACAGAAAAAATGTATAGTGTCAAAAAGAAGCATTTCAAAGGCCTCTGAAGTGTGGGTTCAAGCTTTCTTAGAGTAAAAGAATTTTGATAAGTGACATGGGTTTTGAAAGTATTTAGTCAATCCAAAGCTCACTGAAAATACTCTTCAACACACAAATTTTATGTAGCTCTGCTACAGTAAAATTGCAGGATATGCCTTAAATTAATATACTTAGATTAAGCCTCCGTCTATATAGTCAATATACACAGATGAATAACATATCAGCAATATTCTTCTAAACATCATACATTTACCAGATCCATGCAGAAACACCATATCTGCCCATTTAAATAAATGGGGTATGTAATAGGCAATGGTTAACAGTAGCCATTTTTATGTTCTTGTAGCAGTTTTAACGTGAGCAGATGGATGCACTCATACATTGCAGCAGATGACTAAAGCAAAGTGTGCTGAAATTTGCAGAGTATAAAGCAGAATTTTTGCCAGTATTGCTAACCTAGGGCACATAAACCCCAGAAGACTGGTTTGAAGCGATACAGTTTGTAGACCACATTTTTCAGGCTAAATGAAAGAAGTGTGCATTTTCTTTTGCATTAGTGATCTGATTTTCTTCTTTAGTCTGCAAGGATATTTTTTCTTTTGCAACCACAGAGTTATTTTTCATTTAAGAAATAACTCCAAGAGCAGATAGTAAATTTTGAAAGTATCCTTTTGAACCTAAAGTTCTTGGACACTGAGAGCAAATTCAAGAGTTTATCATCATATAGATGCTTGGCTCTCAGATTTGTCACTACATGTCACTGCCAGAGGCAGGACAATGAGCTCGGTGGGCTTCAGCTTGCACCCCTGCGACTGGTCTTACATATACACACACACACTGCCTCCTTGTTATGTTTCACATTCCAAGAAACTTCCTGTTTATAAAGGACAAATGCTACATTTGAAGTCGCTCCCTTCACAGGTGTCCTTTGCACAGCTGTCAGCATGTGTACACCTGAAGCAAGAAAACAGAACCTCTCCTGTGTGCAAGCCATGCTGTATTCTTGGAGATGCCAACAACAATGCCCAGAAAATTGTTCCTGCCTCGTATTGTTTCAGAATTTCATACCAGAACCCTGAACTGGGCATAGTCTCACGATCAGTTTACTTCTTTGCTAAGCAAAGGGAAAAAACAGCTTTTTCCAAGAGAATGAGTGCCTTTCACAAGGAATCTTCCACTGCAGCTATCAGGAAAATGTTATTTATGGTATCACCACAACTCTATAGGACTGGTCAGCTGAGATATAACCAAAATGTATGTTTCTGTAATGTGTTTTTGAAACAAGTAGTTAAGCTAGTGGAGTGACAATGAAGAAAACCCATTTTGTAACTCACTTCATTTGTAACATTTTGTAACTCACTTCACCCTACTTTTTAAAACACTTTTTTGTAGAAGCTTTCTTGTCACAGTGCTCACACATATGAAGGAGCTGTTTCCAAGCCAGCTATTGCTGCTGAAAAGTGCAACAGCTATTCAGCACTAACTCTCCCTGGTTGCTTTTCTTTCAGTACAGCTATAGGTAATTTTGGTTAGCCCACTTCCAAAGCAGAAGTTAGTGCAGAATGGCTAGTCTGAGTGATTTCTGATGTAGACATGACACAGAAAATTTCCTCTCAGTAGAGATGTTCCCTGCTTCTAACAAAGGCTGAACATCGGTGGGCCAGATGTGAGAAAATACTGGTTTTTAGCAGTTGCATCCTTCAGTGACAATTGCAGTTCCACAAATGTGACTTGTAGTGGTTTGTATAAAACCTCTGAGTTTGTTTTAATTGTTTCATTTCCAGAAGGAAACCTGGATACCTGACTCACACAGACTCTCTCCTACTTCTTTGCCAGTGGCACTGTCAGCTGGCTCCCAGGCTGGGATTCACCTACCATACCCCTGTGAGTGTCAGCATTAGGCACTCAGTCTAAATGAGACTGCTACTTCCTTCCTCGCAACAGGCACAGGCTCATCCAAGGTTCCTCCCTTTCCAAGACAGGCACAAATGGGAGGGATTGCCTTCTAGAGGTCTTTGCATTTCTGCATCAACCTTAGGGGGGCTAGTGACTAGTTTAAATCAGGCATCAGAGGGGCAAAAGTAGGTGAAATGAATTAATGTTTTGGATTAAAAAAATTATACTGGGGAAATATACCAGATAGCATAAATTGTAAAAAGACTGTCCCACAGGACTAGTGTATGCAGATAGGGCATAAATAATTTGTAAATTTCAGGTATCTGTTAGTGAAATTATTGTAAGCTTGAACTTGACTACCATCTGTTAAGTCACTCAACTAAAATGTATTAAAGCCTCCCATGAATGTGAAAGCATCGCGCCACAATTCCCCAGTTCAACTGCTGCAAGCAGACCTTCCTCCAAGCTCCATCAGTGTTAATGAGACACTGCATAGTTACCAGGGTCTGCTTACCCTGGTGATTTTTCTAAGAAATAGGGAATAATGATTACTATAACGTTTTATTACACACGTATTCTAGCTTATTTTTTCCATTTAGCCAATATTACTTGGAGCTTCTGACATGCATGACAGTTTAGGTGCTTAGGGATACGGCTTAGTGGTGGGCTTGGCAGTGCTGGGTTAATGGTTGGACTCAATGATCTTAAGAGTCTTTTCCAACCTAAGTGATTCTGTGACTCTCTAAGTACAGGTGAGACCGCAGACCATCGCTGCTGCTTTGAGGCTTCATATTCCCTGAATTTTTAGGATAAAGAAACTTACCTGTTCAAATCACGATGTATGATTGGTTGTGTCAGATTGTGGAGGTACTCCATGCCTTTGGCAACATCTACAGCAATGATTAATTTAGACTGCAGATCAAGAGTTCTATATTTTTTTTGGGAAAAAAGTTACTCAAAGTTAATAAGCAGACAAAAATTATCTGTAAATTATTCTTATCTTTAAATCATGGAAGCTTTAAAATTGTTTTAAATACAAAGCAATGTTATATAATCTATGTAATGTAAATGTACACAATGCAAAATAATGACAATAATAATTTTGTGATTACTTATTAATTTCCCTTGTAAACCCAATAATCTGAATAAAAGCTAAACATTAGTGTGTTCTTTCGTCTATTGTTTTATATTGAGATGAATAACATTTACATCAGCATAGATTTACTAGTCTTCCAAATTCTGTACCACAATCCCAAGCAGTAAACAAGCAGAATACCTCTTCTGTTCATGAAGCAGGGAGAAGAGCGATCCTCCAGAAATGTACTGAGTGACTATAGCAAACTGGCTTGGGTCATCTAAGCAAGCTCCCACAAACTGGATGACACACGGATGATTCAGTCGGCAGAGAATGGAAACTTCACGGCAGAACATGTCCACATCAGATTTGGAGCAGTAGGTATTGGCTCGATAGCTTAGATTTTACATGAGAGAAAACAGTAAGGCAAAAGTACCCTAAGATATGGGGGTTTTTAATACTTCAAACTAGATCTTTAACCAAACAAGATGCAAAAGTCTGATAAACTTACCGTTTGATTGCAACAATTTTATTCCTGCACCGTCCCTTATATACTTTTCCAAAAGATCCTACAATGGTTCAAAATAAATAAGCACAAAGGTACTTACTACGAACATCAGACATTTAAAGTGGATGCATTTTTATTTCTGGTACCTGAGCCGATGATCTCATGGAACTCTATTTCAGAGAGCTGAAGATGGAAATGTGATGGCAAACCAGCACGGAGGAGAAGAACATCTGCCTTCTCTGCAAAAAGAAAACACTTACCCTATTCGTAAAATGCAGGGTCACGGGGAAGGACAGAATATAAGCATTTAAATTCACAAAACTGTTGCACAGTAAAAGCTCGTCTTCCTCCTGTAGACTGGTTGACTGGTAATCCCATTCCCTTTTCTTTTCATTAAACACAGTAAATCCCAATAACAGACAAGTACTTGCAATGCTACAGTTGCCTTGGGCTTTCTTGGCTTTAAAATCTTACCACTGATGAACAGTGTCCCATAAGCATATTCTGCCTGTATGATGTGATGTTTGTGTAAAATTCTTTATACAGAGAATTAGTTCCTTTTTTCCTGTATAGCTAGTGCTCATTACTAATGCAGCGTATGTTATTCCAGATCTGACCAACTCTTTAATGATATGGGGAATCTAAATTTTGCAACTTACTTTAGTTAGCAAGCATCTCTACCTTGTTAATCTTTTTGGTTTATTACTACAAAGTTTATCAGAGTATTTCTAAGTAGAACATTTCAATGCTGCTATGTAAAGGATGCAAGGATTCAATTATATCCAGAGCAAGTATCTGAAGTGGAAAATTGAAAGTACCACAAAAAATGAAATATTTTAAGGTACAAATATTCATCTGAATGTTTTATATGTGTTTCAGATTAACACAAATTCTTTTTTGGACATAATTTTTCTTGTAAAGATAATCCAGGCATTTTACAGTGGAATTCAATACAATATTTGTTTGCATTCATGGAAATGTGTGTATTTCATTAGTACTAATTTACAGTCTCATCCTTTTCTCCAAAGAAATACAAATAAATATATTTTTTAAAGTAAATGAAAATAAGATAAATACAGGAATTATGATGATGCTGAGCTACAAAACTAAGTATTTTGTTTCCTAAAATTATCCTAGGGATATATAGCTGCTGCTTATACACATCATTACAGTTCTGAACAATGAAAGTTCCAGGAATCTTGTGCAGTATGTTTAGGCTGACAAACACCTTGGGTAAAAAGACCATAAAAGTTCAAGTTTTCCCTTGCCATTGAAAATACCTTTAGTCATGCTTTTAATCTTTCCTAGAGGGGATGGAACTGACACATAGGAACCATCTGAAATAGAAGAACACAATGAATTTTATGGAATCCAAAGACAGTTTAAACATCTGTACTGATAAAATTAATGAGATAATGATTGCTTAAAGAATGAATAATAAAGGGGTGAAAATACACATAAGCATCCAAACACATATGATTGCTTGCTGGTTCTGGCTAGGAGAGAGCTGATTTCCTTCGCAGGAGCTGGGATGGGGCTGTGTTTTGGATTCGGCTGGAAGCAGCCTGGGAACACAGGGATGGCTCAGCCATTGCCGAGCAGCGCGGGCACAGCGTCGGGGGCTGTTCTGCTCCTCACCCCCCCACAGCCAGCAGCTGGGGGGCACAGGGAGCTGGGAGGGGACCCGGCCGG
>JAVJGI010000032.1:35532674-35558032 GCA_035590275.1 Ibycter americanus | reverse complement strand
CTGCTGCGTCTGGGTTCCCGGCTTCTCCTCCAGCCAGCCTCTCCTCATCCAGGCCCCCTTCTTCTCTCAGCTTCTCCGAGGGCCTCTCCTCATCGCTCCTACATCCCTGGGCTCATCTTCATCTGGTCTCCTCTCTCTTCACCTACTGCTCCTCTTCACCCACTGCTCCTCCTCTTCCAGCCTCCCCAGTGCTATTTAGCTACTTGGCCCAAACAAGCCACAGCTGTACATCATCCACATCAGCCAACCCACTATCCCTGCAGCAAGCCCACAACTGTATACAATCAATGTTAATTAACCCTCCACACCTAAGCACCACATCTACACATTTTTTAAACACCTCCAGGGATAGTGACTCAACCACTCCCTGGGCAGCCTGTTCCAGTGCTTGACCACCCTTATGTTTCAATAAGTCTGTGGTGTGTGTGAATGAAGCAAGCACAGTTGGACTTGTCATGTGCACAGTATCTCATGGAAAATCCTGCTCCCTAAATGATAATTTTTTTCCATTAACTTAAAAGCGGCCACAATTTAGTTTGTGAATTCCAAGGAAAACCAATAGAACTGACATTTAATTATTACTGGGAAATGATGTTCACTTCCTTGGAGAGGTTTAAGGAAGTATACTCATGTTCCTTATGCAATCTCTGAAATGTAGGATGAATAAACATCAAATGAAACATGCCTCTGGGTCCAAGTCTGTTTACAGGTTATCAAAGCTAGCTAGACAATCACTTGTTTCAAGAGGTCTAGAGAGCAAGACATCAGTTTTTGCTGGGGTCTAGCACAGAGGATTAAAGTGTAGAAATTTCCTGTTGATATTCAGGCTCTTAAAGCAACCAGAGATAGACTTAGAACTGTAACTTCAGTACATATACGCTTTTCATCGTAAGTCCCTCTGGAATGTAAAGCCAAAATATCTAACACTGAACCCGTAGTTGCCTTGGTGTTCTGCTTATCAGCTTTCTGAAATCCCCCCATTTAGTTACCTGTTCGTGGCCATAATATGCAGCAATATGCAATGGGGTGAAAAAAACTGCATCCTGGACATTCACATAAGCTCCATGCTGCAAAAGAATATCAACAGCCTAGAAGGAAACAATCAGAAAATCCAAGTTAAAAGCACTATGTATATGTGGTCTGCTAGTAAAACAAGATTTTGAAATCTTACATCACTGGTTTAAAAAACAGCAAAAAGCCCCAAACAAGCAAGCTCTAAAGGTGAAGGACTGTGTACAACACATAAAAGTGATTAACTTACAGTACTTTAACTGAACACTGAATGTCACTGATGCTTTATAAATAAGCCTGAAAGTCTGTTTGCCAGTAAAAAGCCTGATTTGTGAAGTAAAAGGCATGGAAATGTCTGACTGGATTTTCTCAGAATAACCTTTAATTTTCTTTTAACCATTATGAACAAAGAGCAGTAAATATATCGGAGTTTTTAGAAGTAAAAAACCCCACCAAAATGAAAGATCCTTTTAAATGTAAATGTGTGAAGGTAAATCCTCAAGCATAATTCCCTCAGTGTGTAAAGATTTCTTTGTATTTTAGAAGATAATAGCCCTATGGCTTCAATAAATAACTCTAAGTGTTTTCTTTCAAATCTCCACTTTTCTGGTCTTTCAGAGGGCCAATGTTTTCCTGGACAGCTATGAATTATCAGACATTGGCTTTCTGAGTAACTGTCAAAATAGAAGTCTGAATGAAACCACTTTGGATTATATATTGAAGCCTAAGGGCTACTAATTTTTTTGAAGCACAAGGGAGTCTTTAGGCACACTAAGGGGCTTGTACCATGGGTTATTTGAGTAGTTCTACATATCATTTTGATGGATGCTAATTTTTGAGTCTAATGATGAAAGATGCTGGACCATGAATCACCACAGTACAGTGAGCAACTGGGAAACATCTCCCTGGCAGCTGTAAGAAATGACAAAGAAGGTGAAATGGCCAGCTTCTGTGCTATGCTATTTGTACCTGCTCCTCCCCATTGAGACTTCCACTGATGATGCCAATTAATGCTAGCTGCGATGACGTACATTTCTGTCAAATGCTATCTAAGCTGAGACCATCAAATCATTCCACACATACAAGAAGGGGGCCAGCCATTTAAATCCATGTCATTCTCAAGTACTCAGAGAACGAAAACCTGTTACCAAGCAACATTAGTGTACAGGGATTATTTCTTCACACAATTTAAATTGAAATGATTTTTTTCCATGTGACTACCTCAATATGTTTTCTGTGTAAGGTCCATTCCCTGACATATTCAGGTGTGTCTATTTCCCATCATTTTTAACCATTTCACCATGGTATAATCTGTAAGCTTCCCCTGGAAGCAGCACTGCAGGGCTAATTCTGTCTCTTCAGAACCCGAGAGCTTCAACAGCTCCAGCACATTATAGGAGGCACCCACGTGGTGCAAGGACTAAGCCCTGCTATTGAAGACAGGCTGGAGGAGGTGAGCACTGCTGTGTTCCTACGACATTATTCTTCAGCACCTCTCTGAGTACAAATGATGGGGAATGCTGGCCATCTATGCCCGATATTATTTTCCAGAAGCTAGAAGTATCCTGGGAGCCTACTAGGTAGGGAAGGTAGGAGCTGGCAGGAGTGAGAGGACTCCTGAATAAAGGCAATCCTGGGGAAGAACAGCATCCCAAGCAGCCATAGCCAGACTCTGCGGATAATACAGTCACATAACCTTTGACGTTGGAAGGGAGCTCTGGAGAGTGCCCAGTCCAATGCCCCTACACAAAACAGTGTCTCCTAGAGCAGGTCTCTCGGGGCCATGTCCAGTCAGGTTTTGAATATTGTCCCATTTCTAAGGATGGAGGCTCCACAACCTTCCTGGAAACCTGTTCCAGTGTTTGAACACCCTCACAGTGAAAAAGCTTTTTCTTCTGTTTAGACGGAATTTCTTGGATTTCAGTTTGTGCCCATTGCCATCCATCCTGTCACTGGCCACCTCTGAGAAGAATCTGGTTCCCTCTTCTTTACTCCCCATGTCGTGTCGTCCCCCACCCCCCCTCAGGTGTTTGCACACATTAAATAAGATCCCCGCAGAGCCTTCTCTGCTCCAGGCTGAACAATCCCAGCTCTGTCAGCTTCTCCTTGTATGTCAGATGCTCCAATCCATAAACCGTCTTCATAGTCCTATGCTGGACTCATTCCAGTATGTCCATGCCCCTCTCCTCTGGGAGCCCAGCACTGGACACAGCGCTCCATGTGCCACCTCACCAGTACTGAACAGAGGGGAATAATCTCCCTCAGCCTGCTGGCAGTACTTCCTAATGCAGCCCAGGATGCCTCTTAGTGCAAGGGCACATTGCTAGTTCATGCTCAACTTCTTGTCAACCAGGACTCCTAGGTCCATTTCTGCAAAGCTGCCTTTCAGCCGGTCAGGCCCACAGGAAAATGCAGTTCACATTTGAAAGAAATAGAGACAATGAAGCATAGAATGATTTATGTCAGAAGGGTCCTCTGGAAGTGTCTAGTCACCCTCTTGATCAAAGCAAGGACTAATTTCAAAGGTCAGGTTGCTGAGGGCCTTGTCCAGTTGAATTTTGATTATTTCCAAGGATGGAGGTTCTGCATCCTCTCTAGAAAGCTTTCAGTGCTGCACCACTCTTATTGTGATCCCCTCGCTCCCCTGATATATAGTCAGAATTTCCCTTGCTAAATGTCGTGTGTGTTGACATCCTTTTGCTGTGCATCCTTTTGCTATGGATCGCAAAAAAGAGTTTGAGTCCATAAAAGAAAATATTCTGAAAGCTTTCCTGAGATCTTTAGAGAAGCTGCTACCCTCACATCCGCTGAACAGCTCAGTAACAGCCTTACAACATGCACTTACTGGGTGAGTGCTAATGTGTTCAGGTAGTGAATAAAGAACACGCTCAGTTACTGGTTGGTTAATACAACTGACTCCCTCTGTTGTGCCTCCCATGTTCGGCCAATTTTCAGTATACTAGTAACTTGGTGGACCAGAGATGGGCAACACAGAGACAGTTAGTCTGTGATTTAATGGCTTGGTGGCTTTCGAGTGATCCATCTTAGACATTTTTCAGCAAACTCCTATAACACTGAAGTTGTGGCTGTTGGCTCTGAAAAGAGGTATTTGGACCTGTAGCTTTTACAAGAATATGGTTGAAACTTCTTTGCATCAGTTTGGTTTTAATTTAGGCATGCAACTGTGAGGCTATAACAGATTCAGGGATGTGACCACAACTCTGATTCTCCTTAATCTCTTTGGAAGCTGGGATTCAAAATTTAGATTAATCTACAAGCTTCAAGATGGATCCTCAAGATGAAAAAGCTGTGTTGAGCAATGTGGATCCATCTCTGATGATAAACATAAAACTAGATGAATTTTGACACATTTTTCCAGGCTGTAGAAATGGCAACCATGCTAGCTACTCTGTGATCTGATAAAAAAAATTTTGTGAGCTGTATTAAGCAAACTCCACTCAACTGTAAATGATGACAGGGGTACAGAGACAATCTTCATAGTTTCACAGACAAGCTATCTTTCTAAGAAAGAAGAAAGGAATCTGAGGAAACACTGAAAGTTGTCACAGGCATTACAAGTAGGTGGGTATGCTGGAGTGGTGTGTAAGGATAAAATTACTTCAGAAAGTAAGGGGGAAACTTCTGATGCAAAAAGATCTTTAAATTCTTATAGAAAGACCAAAAAGATTTTTATCTTCAGGAGACAAGCTATGACTAAAGGCGCGGCTTGTAACCTAGGGGAAATTTTGAAGCTGCAGAGAAAGCAGTTCTCAATGCCTCAGTGCGACTGGGTACAGTCAGATGGGATTTACCAAGGGTTAGTCTTGCCTGACCAACCTGATTGTCCTCTGAGATAGAATGACTGGATTTTGGGGTGAGGGGAGACAGCAGAAGCCATTTAATTTGACTTCAGAATGGTCTTTAACACTGTCTCCCAAATATTCTTGTTGTAAAGCTGAGATCTTATGGTCTGGATGGGTGGAAAACTACGTGGGTGAAAAAGTGGTTAGATGATGGGGATTAGAGGGTAGCAGTTAAAATGTTGTGCTCTGCCTCAAGGCCAGTATTAAGCTGAGTGCTGCAGGGGTCTATGCTGGGACCTATCCTTTCTCATACTTTTAGCAATGGTCCTGGAGGCAGCAACCGAGTGCACTCTCGCCGCGTTAGCAGAGGACATCAAATTATGTCCTCGGTACACTTGAGGGTGGGGCTGCCATCCAGAGGGACCCACACAGGCTGGAGGAATGGGCCAACATGACCCATACGAAGTTCAGCAATGACAAACACAGATTCCTCCACTGCAACAGCACAGGCTGCAAGCAGCTCTGCTGGAAAGAACCTTGGGACCCTGGTCGACAGCAGGCTGAATGCAAGCCAGCTGGGTGGCCTGGCCACAGAGGCGGCTGGCAGCTTCCCGGGATGGGTTCACAGTAGCATGGGCAGGAGAATGAGGGAACAACCGCTCCCCTTCTCCTCACATAACCAATTTTTAATTCAAAACATTACTTTGAACACTTTGAACAATGCCCTTCGCAGTTTTTCTTAAAATTTTCTTATGAAATGTTTATTTGGAATCTTTTTGAGCATTCAAGTCAATTATGCTCATTTCAAAGACAATTAATTAAGCTACTCTGAAGGTTAAAAGGAGTCAACAAAACAAAATGTAAGACAGACTACACTTAAGGACTTTGTCTTTGGGACAAGGGCAAGGTATAAGAAATCCTCTAAGAAAATAAGATCAATGATTATTGACTTTTTAGCAGGTAAAATTTAAATGAGAAGAAAACTACAACAGTTAAGGCCCTTGCACCAGTGCTAGCCTCTGTACAGCCCTACACTAAAATATCTAAGGAATCTATCATGATTTTCAGAGTTCCTTTATTAATTAAGCTATTAAAATAAAAATATGATTATGGCAACGTTTGCCTAATTCCCTCCAATTTAGCAAATGTAGATATGATCAGTCATGTCCTGCAAAGTGTCTTTGCATTAAATTATTACAACTCTTAACTCTCCATGTATCTGTAAGAATTTTAGAACAAATTCTATCGGACTGAATTAAGAAACTGCTAAAGGGGATTCTGAATGTTTTAAATACAACTTGCTGATGAATGTACAATTAATTGTCTGTCTTAGGAAAAAGTCTACTGAAATATTTAATACATGACCTTCTGTAACACATGAGGACAGACATCAGACCAGCAATAAGCTTTTGCATGTTCTTTTGTCTTAGCTCTTTCAGTCAGATGAAACACAGGTCACAGATAAATCATTAATGAAAGATGCAGGTACTGGTGTCTTGAAACAAAATGCTTTCCCCAGGATTGTTTTTGCCACACGGTAGCCAAAAAATAGGATTTTAAAAAATATTTTGCCAGTATTGGTAGATTCTAGACACTGAATATTTAAAAAGTTTTGTGCAATATTACGAAAAGGTAACTGTCCTGGGCAAAGAGATTGCTGTAAATTGAACAATACTGTAGAGAGATTTGTAGAAGGCTGATCAGTATTGATTGTATACAGTTGCTTCTGGGGTGGTAGGTTGGCTGATGTGAATAATGTACAGCTGTGGCTTGTTTGGGCTAAGTAGCTAAATAGCTCTGAGGACTGTGGGAAGATGGAGCTGGTTGGAGGAGGAGTAGTGTGGACTTGCTCCTGAAGAGATGAGTTGCATCTTGAGCAGTGAGGGCTGGCTATTGCCTACTAACCTGCCCGTGCTTGCAACACAATACCATAGTTTTAAAATGTCACATTTACTTTGAGTTCTTCTAGCTTAAAAATGGGTCATGTAAATTTGCTGCACAGGACATTCTTGGGGAGAAAGCACAGCTGAAGAAAACTGTTGTCAAAATTTGTCATGTTTTCAGACAACTTAGCACCATCAGGTTAATGTAAGCTCCTTTACTGAGCCACAACTCAGTGTTTTTTCATTTGTGTTGGCCAGACACCTCATACTCCTGTTCGTCATGGGCTGTGAAAGGCTTCCTTCACTTCATTCAATCTGGACGGTTTGTTGGTTGCTATTAAAAATAGCTATTGAATTCAAACCTCATGGGTTCCATTCCTCTTTGTCACTGGTCAGATCCTCAGACAGAGGCAAATTCAGAGGATCTTTGATTCCCCATTATCCTGCAGTTTGTGTAGTCATGTATATTCATGTCATGTGAATACAATTCCTGATTCTAGAATGATTCTGAAAAGGGCTGAAAAATTGGTGTTGGATAAAACAAAGGGCTGGGAAGATCAGGGCTAGCATAAAATGCAGGGAATGAAGGAAGAAAATGCGGATTTTGTGAACCATTTAAATAGACTCACATTAATTTTTTAAGTCTTCTTGAGTCATTTAACATACTCTTATTACTAGTGAAATTCCAGTGAAGACAGGAGGCAAAAAACATGCTGATGTAACATATGACATGTAAATGAAAAGGGATTTATTAATGTAGAAAATCTGTAAGATGGGACTAACTCCCTTTTCTCCAACAGATCCTTGCTACAAACACATTCACACTTCAGATTCTCAGGTTTGCAGATTGCAAAAATTAAGTAGCGCTGGTTCATCCTGCCTGCAACTCTCAGTCCAGTTCACACATCTGTAGATGTTGCAATCTCAGAATGACAACCTTAATTTACAAAATGAAATAGGCAATGGTTTTCCAATGGGGTAATACTGGACAAGACATATATGCTTCTGAGGCACACGCATTGTTTATTTAGCAACGACCTCCCCGGGCTGGAAACATTTAATTTTTTCAAAATAGAAGACTTAATGAGAGGTTTATTAAACTTATTTGGTGATGTTTCTAATACGGTCATCAGCTTATTTTATAATTCTTCATTAATTTTTCATTCTTCCCATTAAGAACTGCAATTTTCGCTGATAAAATAACCAAACAGCATAGTTTTGGTGAAGTAAAATACAGCACTAAGTCATAGAGCATGTGACATACTTATACACCACACTGGCTCAAATGAGTTGGAACACCCCATTGACGCTGATAGCCTTCAGTATCCTCATTTTAGAGAACTGATCACTCTAGTGGTTTCAACTGTGGTGACAGATCAAAAGCCAAAGACTGACTCTTCAGGGAAATGGGGAACAAAGCATTTTTTTCCCCAGTTCTTTCGATCTTTCTCTTAAATATTGTCAGTCCTTTTCTACAGTAAAAGACTATATTGCATAAATTGTTGTGTGTATCTCTGCTTTTTATTCATTTAATAGTATACATAATTATTTATCTTATTAGGAATTAGGACGATGACCAAAAATCTATTTTCTCTATCTTAAATTTATTCTATTTTTTAAGGGGGGTTGAAAAATTACTCCATATTCCATGAATATTAACGAAATTGTGGACAAAATAAGCTATATAATGTAGTAGAGGAGTTTCTAAGCTGACTGAAAATTTCAAAGATGTGTAAAGAAAGAAAGAAGAAGCTTGCACTTGGACTATAAATCTTCAGTCCCCAGACCAGCAGATGAACCGAATGAGTTATATACAGTCCCACTCCATTTATGGAGAATACTTCTGATAAAGATCTGACCATTCCCAAGGGAGAAATAAGGGGCTTTTCAAAACTACTCACATTAAGTTATTTCTTATCAAGTTAATGGTCCTAACCTTGTTGGATTCTGAGCACCCTTATTTTTCAGTATCCTCAGTAGAAGCTAAAGACATGAAACAAATAGCAGGCCTTCCTTTGACATTTGCAGGATAAGGCTCAGACATTTTAAAAATTACTTGAAACCCCAATGCAGAGAAGAGTACTTTGCATTTCCTAGAGAAGGAACATTAAATACATACTCCATAAAAGTGAAAAAGATCATTAAAGACTTAAGACTCTGGTTATAACTCCATTATAATTCTTGCACAGAACAATTAGATGTGGAGGTTCCTTGTCTGTTTTTTAGTAATGGGATACACAAGGAAGGACTTCCATTAAGTTAATAAAAAGAGTTGTATGTGTCCTTGAACAGAATGACGTGATGCCCTGTGAGCTCAGGGGTGTAGTGCTACAATGCAAATGCTCCCAGCCCCGCTCACTGTCTGTGCCCACGCTTGTGGGCAGACACCAAGAAGCCTCGCTCTTCCACCTGGAGAGCTGACCTTCAAAATATATATGGTTAGCTTGCCCTGCTAGCATGCTTCCTCACTTACCCGCTTAAACAGATGCTACAGATTGATTTGTCCCCTGATCACCATTGGAGTTGCTGACTGAAACACTGAAGGTTAACAGCTTTCTAATTGAGTTCCTTGGTGTGACCACCCATAAATTGTTTTAACCTTCTTTCAGCTTAACCTTCTCCACACACACAGACTCTCTAGGTAACGCAAGGTTGTCACCAACTGTGTCTTTAGGCATCCTGTCTTTAACAAAAAGCACAAACACACCTGTTGGATTTAAATCATTTTGGACCATTTTGGAGGCTGCCATGTAAAGCTAAATTCATCAGTATCCTTGGTTGCTCCTAGTGGCCCACAAACCTGGGAGAGGTTCCCAGCAGGCAAAGTATACACACACACACATATATACATATACACAGTCACATACATATAGGCTACATATGTAGCCCTTAAAAGGGTGAAACAGCAGAATGTGTATTGCCATTAAAAATGGGGGAATTTTTTCACTGACACAACTTCTCCCCATCATGGGACATACCATGTGCTCATTACACCAAGTAGTGCTAAAACTGTTGCTCCAGTAAACCTCTGCCTCCTTCACTCTCACAGTTAGGCAGCCTTTTGCAGCCAAGCTATCGTAGAAAATTTACTAACGGTATACAGCTCTTACTCGCACTTCAAAAGTGCTGGTACGCAAGCTGTTCAGAGCTGTATTTGCAAAGCGTGGCTTGTTTCTCCCAGTGAATACTTTACTGCTGGTATTATATGCATCAACGTCCATAGACTCCAAAGAATTTTGAGCCCTGCAATGACTACTGTGATGTTAGACACTGTCTCTATGTATGCATACATGCAGTTAATGCACAAGGTGAAATACTCAAAGGTATTAAGTACAAAAATTCGCAAAGGGTGCCTGGTGTAATTTTCAAAAGCTTCAGAGTAATTCAGAAGTTTTCTTCTGAATTCAAAATTCAAAAAGTTAAAATCCTGACTGCAAGTTCCAGTAGGGATTTATCAGCATCTTTGCAAGCCTAAATAAAATAGAAAATCTAGCATATTGTTACTGACCCAGAGATCTGATAATTTCTTCAGACTAAACAGAAACAATAAGTTAAAGAAAATCTAAACTCCATGAATGAGGAAGTATTGCCTTTCCTCAGCTGAACTTCAGTGGCTAGCCTCATAGTTTCCCAGACCAGGTGTTTAAATGTTTGCAGATTTCTTGAGATAGCATAGAAAATTTTATACTAAATAGTTCTCAATTCCCCAACAAAACTACCTGTTTGACAAAGGGTCTTTTCTTGCTTTCCGTATATAACTATGTAACTATTTCTATATGCATACATATAGTAAATAGTTGATATAGAAAAAGATTGCTTTTTTTACACCAGTAAGCTCAGTGACTGCTGTAACTTGAGAGTTCATAAGACACATATTCTTTCTTGCCATATACATACACAGAGGTTCTTTTCCATCAAGAACTGCACACATGCTTTGTTCTCATCATCCAGCCAAACTCTTATACTTGAAGTGAATTTATAAGATGCATAACTAAATTCACAGCGTAAAGGCAAGTATTAATATTACCTATATTTCCTTCTTCGTACTTGGTTATTTTTTCTTGCATTTCTTGCTGATTATCTCTCTTTAAAGAATTCTGATGTTTCTGTCTACATAAATTAGTCCAGCACTCTGTATAAGTTAAAACTTTTACTCAAGCACAGGACAAAATCTTTGCTTGCTTAATGGACCCAAAGGACATAAAAAGCAAAGTACCTGAATTCATGAGTACGTTTACAGTCATAAACCCTTCATTACCAAGGTAATTTTGCACACCCAGTACTTTAAGAGATTAAAAAAATAAATAAATTACATTGAGTGAGCTGTTGCCAAGGTGACAGAAATGAGATGATGTGTGAAATGACTGAACTGAGGTGGTAAATGATAAGAAAACAGATTCATGATTGACAGCATGCCTAGAAAGGGAAGGGCCTGATTATAGGCATCTAGGGAATCTCATCCCTCTCTTCCTTCCCCTGCTCCCCATAGTGGTAAGTCTCCAACCCACAGGAAACTTATCAATATGGATGTTTGAGATTCACAGGAGGCTTACTCTGACAACAGTTTTCTCTGCACTAATCCGAAGTATAAAATAGCCCTAAACTGAGAACCTCTGTCCCTTTCCAAAGTGAAAATCACAGAGCTGTGAGGCAGAGCCTGTGACACTGAGAAGAGGGAATAAAACTCTTTTATTGCGCTTCCTTCACGCTCAGAAAGATGGTATTTGGAAGCCTCACTCCATATCCAGGTTCAGAAATCTAGACACATATGAGTGAGTGTGTTTCATCATCTATCTATTGGTTAACACTTCTGATATTTAGAAAACAGTGCCATTTACTGCCAAGACTTTAAAGACATTTATGTAAAGGTAAGAGATGCACAAATAGATCTACGTCCTTTGTGCATGATTGTTCAATGTCAAAACATAACCACAGATGTGGCTTTCCCAAAATGCACAAAAAATTAAATAAAATTCAGCTGTACTTAAGCAGTTCTGAGTTTTGTTTTTAATGGCATCAATCTAAACTAAAATAACCTGCTAACATTAGCACTCACTTCTATAATTTCCTGTACAGAAAAGGCAAACCATACCTTATGATGACCGGCAATTGTGGCAATGTGAAGGGCTGTCAAGGCTCCATACCCAACTTGCTGAATGTCAGCTCCACCATGCAGCAGCGCTGTTAATAGTTCTGCGTTGTCCTAAAAAGCATGCATTTAGAACATGTTATTTTTGGGACACAGCTGTAACAATTGCAGGCACAGAGCCAAAGAAAGCTGTATATATCCAGGCCTCCCCAGCTATTACACTGCTGCATTTCAAGAAAAGGGACGGGTCATGACCCCAGGAGCACAAGAGCACAGGGAAAGGAGTGGAGGGATGATTTGTTCCAGGCACCAGAAGTCTCTCTTTTGCTATAGCAAAAGCCTCTATCTTTAAAAAGAGTTGCTGTTCTGGTTTTATGAAGTCTTTAAAGATCTCTCGGTCTCCAAGCAGTTATTAAGTGCTCACACAAACAGTTTTACATGTCAAAAAATTACACTATCTAACATGGAAGAAGGGCACCTGAGGAGTTCCCAGGATAAATACATGGCACGTATGCCAAGTTCTGAACTGTGGGCTTATTTTTCATATTGTTTCACTTCTTTCCTGTCATGCACACATTTTTTGCTATGACTTCTTCCAGGTATAACAGCAGCAACGGACGCTATCAAATGGTAGCAACAAAAATAAACTTGAGAAGCACATTAAGGTGCGTAATGCCCAGGCAATATGAATGTTAACAAATTCTGCTTTACAATGCACACAACTCAAGGGTAGAAGAGATGGTAAAAGCTCCTAACTTCCTCATTGTTCTCTACTCCTTCGAAGTAGATGCTAAAAGAAGAGCAAGAATTAATTGATGCCAGCTGTTAAAATACATCTTTAATATTTGTTCATACTGAAGTGGTTTTCCTGTTTTCAGAAAATATTAGAAATTTCTTTTTGATACAAATGTACAGTAAAAATTTATATCACTTTTCCTATGAAATAGTTTTAGACCTTGAAACATGGTACTTGGTTAAATAATGGATTGGATATTATGCAGCCTGGGAAGACAGGCTGCGTTTGTACTATTTTTAAATGTTCTGTTCTAATTAGTGACTCAGTCCAGTTTTCCTAGTTCCATTTACCTCTTATGAAATGCTACAAGAAATTCAGATTACAGATAAGAAATAGTTAAGGAGTTTCACAAGAAGTTGCCCTATCTCAATATACATTGCTGTATTGTTTCAGAGGTATCTCTAGGCTCCTTTATATTTTACTTAGAAAACAACCATAATACAACAAAAGCTGTCATTGGGTAATTTATGGTAAATCTTTAAGTCTTAAAATGTCACTTATGGGAGAAATGCTATATTGCATTTTACTTTACATCCCAAAATGTACACTAGTTTGCTTAGTTTTGTGCAACTTGAAGAAGATACTGTACCACGTGACTTAAGTGATTAAATAAGTTGCTGATACAGTTTTGTGCCTAAGTGGATGCAAGAGATTTATCAACTTTATAGTGCAGGGAAAACAGACAGAACAAAATTTGATAGCAAAATCAAAACTATTCCCAAGTAATGAAAACATCCTAGAAATCTGTTGTAAAAGTCCTTTTAAACAAAGGAATTTTTTTCCCCAGCTAAATTATTAATTGGAAACCATTCACTGAGGGTGACATTAAAGAAAGGCAGAGAAATTCTTCAGGCAATTGGCTAATTATGCAAGATTGCACATGGGGGAAAGTTTCTTTTATGATTGCTGTAAACCACTACTTCATCCCATGATGTATAAGATTTTATTATTGTTATCATTTTATAGCTTGCATAGCTAATTGGTACCAGTGGTTGTAAAATTAAACTAACATAGGAGTTTCAAGACATAATGCAAGATACAGCAAGCGCTCATATTATAGTAACTAGGAGAGGAAGGTAGCTCATGGTGTGAACATAAAGAGCTAAGCCACGGAGCTGCAGAGCAGAAGGCATCCACAGCATAACTTTTAGGTATCCGACTCCGGGATTGAGTCTTCAGCCTATTTCATGACCACCTCTTTAAACAAACCCAGGGCAAGTTCAGAGTTCCAGTGATGGGATTCGTGAAATCCAGCATTTGGAGCAGGAAAGTGGCCTAGCTTGTCCACAGCAAACACTGGAAAACAGGGCAGTGTCTGTCTTCCCACCTTCAGACAAACTGCAAAAGCTGCTGCTTGGACCTCTTCTTTCTTTCCAGTCTTACTCCCCTCTGCAACAGCTACAACATTGGTAGGTTGGGGCTTCAGTGTCTTCCTTGCACAAATAAAACTCATGGCTGTACGCCCCGCGTCCCAGGAAATACTGTCATTACTCAACCTATCCTGGTCTTTCCCTTCTCTCTCCCTGTTCTAACGAGCCCCTTGCTCATTTCCACAGGACAGCTGATTGCATGCTCACTCCAGGACAGCCACAGCTTGCTGGTTGGCAATATGAGTTTGAATTCTCTCCAAGACAGACTTTTGGTCTTCTTGTCCCTGGACAAATATTCTAATTATCAGATTATTTCCTAATAGAAGGAAAATCATCTCCTCCTCCACAGGTGAGGTTTTGGAGGAGAATGACTGTGACTGTCATGATTCCTGCTGCATTTGGAATTAGGTTTTTTGGATTAAAGACCATCTACCACATATGTGTCCTCTTGCAACAGAGTGAAGAACACTGCCTATGGATCAAGAGTGGCAAACCTTCTATCAGCTTTGAACATACAGCAAATAAGAATGGTATCTGCTGTGACAGTTTTTCAGAAGAAAGAAGATGTTATGACCTTGTAGCACCCATGGGACATATAAGGGTTGAACATTACAGTCCAGAATACAAACTCCTAAATTTGATCTGAGTACCCCCTAAAAAGCTAAGTGCTTTTGGGGCTGGTCTATATATGGATTAAGTTTCTAAGATGCTCCATCTCAAAATAAGAATCATAAAAATTCTTTAGGAAAATGTTGTCTTTGTCCATTTTATTCCTTGCTACAGTTATTGTTGAGTCTTAAAAGACAGATATAATAGTGAAGAAAATTAATATTGAAGCTGAATGTGGAACTTGAGGAGGAGCAACAAAAAAGGAGCAAAAAAGACAAAAATTGTAAAATCAATTCCTTTGAAATTGTTTCTATTAATAGCTATAATAATAAAAAGAACACTCCTCTATCTTGAGTTGCATTGCATGGTTTAATCAGTATTTCCAAAGCAGTATCACGCCCTTGTGGATGACATCACAAAAGCACATGCTGATTTCCTGTGCATAGGCTCTTTATAGATCATTTTCCTATGCACTGTAAATGTGAAATTTATATTTTCACCAGAAGCAGCAGTGAGAGTTCAACTAGATAGTTCAGACAAATAAGCTGCTCAGCTCTGAATTATTTTCATCAGTTCTATTCAAAATAATTTACCTTATAAGCTGCCAAGTGCAGAGCTGTAAATCCATTTCTTGTTAATCTGGATGGACGCAGTCCTTTTAGCATAAGAGTTCTAATATGTGATTTGTTACCTTCAGAAAGAAAATTGGAAAACAAAGCCAGAAAAGAATGCAGATGAAGTAAGAAACTTCTATGCGAGTTTGAAAACAAGGAGAAATAGGTAGCTCATCTGCTAATCTGAGGCAAGTCATAAAACATATCTTGTGAAACCTCAAAATGGAATTGGACACCATCTCCTTATCCACTGGGACAGTTGCAGATCTGGCCATGTACTGGCTTATTGTTTGTTCACGCTTTAATAAGGGTTTGTTAAGGGTAGATGAACTTCTAAAGAAGCACACTCCTCTTTAACATCCAGACCATGCTGCAAAGAACTCCATGAACCAGCAGATGCTTCCAGAATCTCTGGTTTCTCAGACACATAACTCCTTTGCCCTTTCAGAACTGAAGCACTGCTCTACCTCTCTACACAACATTATTACAGGGACAGTCATTTTGGTGGATGCTAATGACTGTCAGCATTGGTAAAGACCTTTACTCTTACCTTTCTGTCGCACAGCGATGATCTCAAAAAATGTATCTGCCTTTTGAATACTTATGACAGTAATCAAGGACAATGTTGGATCTAATAGCTTCTTTTCCTCCTTCAAGTGTTCACATACTGTACCTAATTAATTAGCATTCCTAAACTTCCTCTCAGCAATCCCACCAATGCCGCTAACGTTACCAGGTACTGATGACAATTTTGGATATGATCTTGCACTCTCTGAAATTGAGAGTAAAGATCCACTCGTTTTCAGCAGTGCAGAATCAGGTCCTCCTTCATGATAGCATCTAAGATTGAGCAAATCATTTATGCATGTTATTAGCAAGTGCTTTGCTAAGGCTGGTCTTAGGATCATATTCTCTTTGCCTCTCTCAGTCAATTTCTGCTGAAAATTGTATAACGAGAGCAAAGTGCGTCCATGAACTAATGACTCACTATGTGGATAACAGAGCAGCAATGTGGATTGGAGTGGAAAATTCCACCGTTAGTGTGTTTTTATGAACATCCTAGAAGATATCTTGTACTCTTTTCTTGCATACTCTGATTTGCTGTCTGCAAAAATCCTGTCAGCTGACATTTTTCACTAAAGCATCTGAGTTATTCTTCTTTTAATCACCATGAAATAAAATAAGGGTATTTTCATTATACTTAAAAAATAGATGTTGTATGTACGGTAAAGTACTGCTAAAACTAGGTCCCTATTCTGAAGTCTATACCATGTACAGAATAAAGAAATGAGGAGAAGTAATCTATGATGAATATGGATTGATTAACTAATGCATATAGCAAGTAATTTTTAATTAAACACCTGTAGTAAAACATGCTACACTATCAACCAAAACTTTCCTTGGACTGAGGAATCAGCTATATCAGGGTTCAGCGTAACTCGATTCAACCCCCTTGGCAATAGAGTAATGCTTATAGATGCTTATCCGGCTGTCAACAAGGACAACACCAAAAGAAACTCACTGAAGATATAATCTTCCTGACAGTGGTCAGACAGAACAAATCAGTAGCCATGTAAATAACTTGTTTAAAGAACATCATATTTCAAATACATACCCCCACATATGCAACATAAATGCAGAAGAGAGAGTCCATTTTCTGTGCGGTAATTTAAATTGACTTTGCAGAAGGCTTCATCAGAGCTGAGAAAAGAGATTTTACAAATGATTACTGTTCTCATCCTTTAGCACAGTTTCTTTCATGTTGAAAAAAATTAAAAGAGAAATCTCAATGTAAATTTTTTGAGACACAGGGCTAAATTTATACACAGTTCACATTCTGTAGATCTAGAAATACTTTACTGATATCAAGTGAGTACTCCAGATTCATTGTTTTCTGAACAATCCTGCTATTCGGTCACAGTATACATTCTAAATTCAGCTAAATTAAGAGAACAAAAGAGGAAAGACTCTTCAGAAATAGAAATAATCCATACAAAACCAGTTTCTTCATTGATGCAATAATAACTAAGAAATATTTTTAAAATCTGTGTATTCATTCTAAAATGATGAGCAGGACATGCCCAGAATTGGAGGCAAACAAGCTAAGTAAAAAGAATAACCAGAAAAAGCCTTTCAGAAAGTAAGTTTATGCTTCCAAAATGAGATCATAGCAACACTATACAATCAATACATGGAAACATTTATATGAAAACACTATGGAAGCACATACATGGAAGGAAGGTAACCAAAGCTCAGACAAAAATTTAAGTCCTATCTCAATATGCATTATAGCTGTATTGGAAAAACTCCTGAGTGCCTGAATTGTCACACTTAGTTTTTAAACAGTGAACAGAGCCTCTGAAAAGTGTGAAGGAAAACAATCACTCCATTTTTACTTACAGATTGTTAAATGATTACCATACTGGGACATTGTAGCTTTTGTCATTGAGTCTCATGGTCTTCCTTTAGCACAGATTGACTTGTTGCTGCTATGTCAAACATTCTAAATAATTACATTTGTTGAAAATGAAATACATGTAACAATCAATGGTTTTGTGGAGAATGCTGATTTTGGTCTGTCAATACAAGTTTCGGGTTTTTTCCCTTCAGTAGCAGTATACCAATGACCATGGTTTAGCAGAACTCTTAGATTTGTATATCTATAAATTCATCTTGAGTGAGTAGCACTGTTAAATGTATTTAATTAACAATTAAAAATAAGGTTTTAATACTTCTCTCTCCTTTTAAAATATAAACCTATGCAAAGCTCCCCTTAGCAAGATGACCGCTCTTAAGCAAGGTCTTTTCTGTAAAAAAAAAAAAAAAAAAAAAGTCAATAATTTCAACATTTCCATAAATATTTCAATAATCTCTTCTTTGTATAGTATTTAAAATGCAGACAAAGCCAGTGACTTGTCTTCACTTCTGTTCTCTTTTAAGTCTATTGTAAGAGAAATTCTGCTTGCTCAATGTGTGTTATCATTCTAAACCAGGAATAAAATATGTGTTTTCATACTCTTTTTCATGAAGTGTGACAAAATTAATTTGGAAACGTTATACCACTGCATTTTTCTGGGTTTTATTTTGAAAGAAACAATTTTGACTTCCAGAATTTGAAAGTGACTTTTCCAGTTTAGTGGAGTGGTTTGAGAGCTATTACATTGCAAAAGCACACACTATAACCCACGGAAGCTGTAGTCTGGGCTCCGTGTGTTCTTTAGAGGGCAGGCTCCTGGAAGGGATCTCTGTGCCAAGGCAGCCAGTGCCATGGCCCCTGCAATCGTCTAGGGACCAGGCAGAATGAGGAGCACCACATTGCAGAGGGAGGAGTGCACCTCCAGGAACATCTGTCCATGGAAAAATATGGTGGTGTGAATTATGGATGTATAAAGCATTGTGGTGGTAGGTAAATAATTCAGCAATTCAAGCTAAATTTAAATGAAATTGTAATTAAATATTAAACACATGAAAATTAAATATTTTCCTTGTGAGAAATTTTGACAATTTATTTTCTCATGAAAACTAGCTTTTTGGGAAATACTTTTTCTATCAGAAAGATCACTCTGATGGAAACTCTTGACTGTCTGTTGTCAATACTGAGTGTTTTATAATCTTCAGAAACAGTGCATGATTTGAAATGGATACAGGCCTGATAAAAATAGAGCATAGCATTTATTTATAAATGCCAAAATTGGACTTATTTTGCCAAAACTGTGTGCTTCAAAGAGATTAATTCTTACGTCAGTCTAGATTTTCACATGCATTCCTTAGAAGAGTACCACATGTTAACAAAGGTCATTTTTTTATGTCGCATATGTAAACTACTTTTGTATGGAGCTTTTTTTTCTCACATTATAGTCACATTTACCTTTGGTGACAGCTCTTCATCTACCACTTCCATTTCAGTAATGTGAAAAATGTTTTGCTCAGTAAAAATAAAATGTCATTCTTCAAATACATTTTATCTTTGTGCAAATCTTCTCTGCCATCATGTGATTAATGAGAGTGATATAAGGCTCATCTATTCTTCAGGTTTTCCTTCAGGGGCAACTGAGGGAAAAACAAATTCCAGGTTCTGGGAAACAAGTCCTTTTAGTTAACTTGTCTTTGCTATAACGTACTGGGTATGCATGGGTGTGCAACCATACATACCAATGCACTGCGGTGACTGCATGGGGGAGTAGATTGTTTTGTTTGAAGGATGTTTTCTGCAAGTCTCAAAATCACAGAATATTATCATGCTGTAAAGCCATGTCTCCTGCTTCAGTTTCCATCTTTAGAACTACATAAAAAATTCACATTCCTAGTATGTAGTGTGTGGTTAAGAACCCAGGTTTTACTGTTTTAGCTATATACTTAAATCTTCCTCTTCTCCCAGTTTGAAAAATAATAATTTAATATTTCAGTTGGTTTTCTTAATGATACGCCATTTTAATATGATTTCAGTTCTTACAAACTGGTGAAATTTTAATGTTTTTGTAGGAAAATATTGCAAGAAAATTTTTATATATTAAAAGCTGCAATTAAAAGGCCTATATTGATAACAAAAACTAGCTCAAACAACCTCGCTCCGGGCCCAGTTTTATCTAGGTGTTCTCCTAATTCCTTTCTTAAGACCTGCATCTTTTAGGGAAACAAAATTCTGACTTCTTATTTTTAGTGTGGTGTTTTCAGTAAACCATTGCAGTAGCAGCTCTGAGATATAGGAATAGAATAGGGACAACTTTTATCCAGAAAGCGACAGGTGCCGTGCTCTTTAAAAATTTACTTTTCACTGTTGCAACTCTTGGTTTTCTATGGCACTGGACAATCACCCATTGCCCTGTGCATGCGTTCCCTAAGTATAAATGGGGATGCTGACAGTTCTTTCCTTTGCTAGTTTGTCACTTTTGTCCTGTTTATGTTCCAAATCTTTCACAGCAGAGACTTGAACAGTTACTTATTTCATTTCCATCAGGCAAACCACCTTCTTTGCCTTAGCTTCCAACAACCATCGGTTTCACAGTCCTGAATTTTTTTAAATAAATGGATCTGTTTTAACAATGGGAAAAGTATTATTAATTCCTCTGCTACTTCAGAGATGAGAAGTTTTCAAAAAACAACCACTGCTGTGGTAGGAAAAGTTTTTCATATAGTCAACACTGATTTTTTGCACAGGCCAGCTTTGGATTTTAGATACTCACAAAACCTGACTGACTTAATTACCCAAGCCTCTGCAGCTTCTGAAAATGAAATCACTGGCTGACTCCTCAAAGCTGACTAAAAGAAAAAGCCTTCCCAATGCAATGTAACCAGTACTGTTAATTCCCACTCCTTCTGTGGAAAAGAGCAGTGCTCTGTAGCCAAGAAGAGGAGTTTGGCTTACATCTTACGGAGACTTACATGGGGCAGTAAGACTGATAAGCTGAACTACCAAAGGTCTGCTAACCTTGAAGTTAATTTTTTCTTTACTCTTATGCCTAATGCAGGAATTCAGCACTTTAACCATATATTCAGTTGTCTTGCTTATCTCAAATAAAGAATACTCTGGCTCCAGTTTGTTAAGATAATTAGTTATACTACTGAACAGGCTTAAAATGAGGCAAGTACTGAAGTACTGTACTGGATCACAGCCAAAGTGGTCAGCATATTGCAGTGAAAGCTGAATGTCATCTTTCACTTAACAGGCTCAAATAGTGACATTTATGCTAGCTGAAAGTAAGCATGATGAATAATCCATATGATCATTTTAGCTTTTTTGAGCTTGTGATTTATTTCTGATTAAATACCCTATTTTTTCAAGTGGTTTTGATGTCTGAAATTATTTACCTGATCGTTTTCGTAACTTATTCACAGTCAATGAGCTTTCTGTATTTCAGCTTTTCAGATAATGAACATGTAAGTATGTTACTTGGTTGGGTGAACCACTTATTAGCATGTGCTGTCCTGAGAAAGTGATTACAATCATGAATTTGACATCCACTTTCAAAAGTGCTTTTGTGTTTGTTTAAAATCTGTTACTTCAGCAATATTCCTGTCTGAAGAAACACATTAGCAAAACTGAAAACTACACAACAAAATTAGACATCCCATTAAAGCTAATAAATTTACAAAAGTATATAGTTGTTTGTTGTAAAAAATAGGCATTAGTAATTAATAGCCACTAATTTTGGTACTGTGTTGTGTGACTGGCCCTGAACTGTAATGACATATTCCCAAAAATAGACATTAAAGTACATGCATTCCACGCGTGAGAAACTCCTTCCGTAAGAAAACACCTGCAACTGAAAATACTGTTTAATAGCAAATACTCATTTGAAAGCAATTAATAAAGAGGTTTCCAAAATATTTTACCTAAAAACATGCTTCAGTTCTGCCAGCTCCTTTTCTTTGATTTGCAGGTCATCTTCTAATCGTTCTATGATTATAGCATATGATTCACTAACTTTCTTCTTCCATTCATCTAACAACAAAAAACCTCTGATTCATAAAAAACTTCAAAGCACATAAAAATCAGGAACTTAAATCATAATGTCCCAGTAACAAAAGCAGTTGATTTTTAAACATCCAATTGTATATTGTTGCACTGATTTTTCTATTAAAGTATGAAAGTTTAAAAAATTACAGCTATTAAACCCTTCTTGCTGCGACCAATATAGACACAGATATACCGATCTCATAGACAACTGGTACATATGAATCCTTATCAGAAATATTTGTAACCTGAACAAGAGAAAGATTAACAGTTGTACTTGATGATCTTAAAGGTCTTTTCCAACCTAAACGATTCTGATTCTATGACAGACACACAACATAAAAAGGTTGGAAGTTTAAAGGTTTTTCTAGTAAGTACGAGTTAAATCAACATAGTTAATATGATCTTACATGATTGCACAAAGAAATTTATTTTACTAGCTTTTTGTCTTCTTTTACAGACTGTATATACGATGTGGGTTAAGCTATTCTTCTTGTAAACCAAGAACAATACAATACCTTATCCTTAAACTCAAGATTAAAGTAGCAATGAGTTATTTCCTGAAATATCTTTTGCTTCTTGTAGATGGATGTACGGTATATTGCATTTAAAAAGCAACATTAATTACCAGTGCAAGTCTGGGATGGTCTAGATTTATAATTTCCCATTTATCCAATGTATCTTCTTTGTTTCAGCAAAGTTCTTGCAGTAATATGATTCCTTGTTCAAGAGCAGTGACAGCCCTACCGAAAAATAGTTTTGATAGTCTCTGGCTAAAAATAAACCCTGTGCCAAATGGAATGTCATGCAACAATGACACAGAGCAAAGCAGTCTGTGCTGTCAACTGTAAAAAAATCATAAAGGTACCTAATCAGCTTACTTAAAAAGCAACTGCCTACTTCAATAGAAACATTTGCTTTCAACTGTTGAATAGCTAAAACTGGTGGGAAACAGATAATTTGGCAGCTTGCTACCAATTTGGTAGAGAAAAAGGAATTTAAGAAGCTGAACCCCAAGCATACTTTCGGGATCCCCAAGGAGTGCTGGGGGTCCCCAGTTTGGAGAGGCCAGAGGTGCTCTCAACTCATAACTTTAAAATGTATGCAGACAGCTTTGGAGCATCTGAGTATTTCACTTAGGATGTGTGTAAACTGTATTGTATCAGAGAGTACTGGCTTGCTGCAGTTTGGTAATATTTCTACCCGTTATTATGCTAAGGAAGTCTCTGAATCTCCTCAGTGATCTGGTTAGCACAGATCTGCTCATCTATTGTCTACCCTTTTCATATCTATTTCCCCATGTCTTCTATCAAATGGAATTAATTTACACGTATTGCCCTAGCCAATTACGGGATTCATGCTGGTTTCTGTATGTCTCTCTCTTCCTCCTTTTATTGTTGTTGTTGGTTTTTTTAATTTATTTATGTGGTATACATATATATGTACAAATATATACACACACACATATATTTTATATATATATATATATGTATATACTTAAATTGTGTTGATTGACCTTGGCAGCTGTTCTTAGTTTTCTCAGTTAAGGATTTCAGGCAAGAAGATATGTAAATATAATACACATATATAAAATCTTCAACATGCTGCATCCCATTGTAAACAAACTTGCACTCCTGTGATAGCTTCTGACACAGCATGAGCTCATCCATTTATTTGCACTGATTTACACATAAAACCAAGGATGTATTTCAGAAGACTTTGAACTGCTTTGACAATATGCCCTGTGATATTCAACCAAATATTTGCAAAAAGGCACTAGCCTGGTGACTGATCCTACACATCTAGTTGCCAAGCAACCGAAAAAGCTGGAAATGCAGCACTCAGGATGGGTATCTTCTCTCCCACTGCTTTTATTAGCTGAGTGCTGTTTGTTTCTCTTCAAATATCTAAAATGCATCCGAAGCTGTGCAGCCAAAGACAAGTGTTTTGGCCATCTCTCCCACCTGCCAGAGAGTACTGGGGTCAAAAGGCCTGCCAGGACACATCTGCTTTAGCACATATCCCCCTTGGCAGCCTGGACTACGTCAGGAACTCGGCAACGGACACATTTTGTCTTTTTATAGCAGTGGAGCTTTCTGAACGTTTTCTGATCTGTTCATGCAGGAGAGTGTTACTCAGATTTTTTACCTTTGATTGTCAAATAAGATCGATCAGCCTGTTTCTTCATAGCCCGTTCTTTTAGGAGCTGCTCTGAAGGAAGGGCCTGCAGCTGGACCAGCTGGGGCTCCCGGCTCTGACACTGGGTGTCTCAGTGGCTCTCACAGCTGCCATGGCAGCACAGCACTTGTGCAAGTATTTGCACTCCTGCACCATTTACTCAGCCTCTCCGGCAGATTTTGCTGAACTCAGTCCTAAGGCATCCAAGGCTCAGCCTTCTCCTCCTTTCCCTCATACACGTGCACACAGCACTGCATGACGCCCTGTTCCATGCCTCCTGTGCCAGCTGCATGGTGGTGGAGCCCTTCCTTCACCTGAAGGCTCTGCCTTCATGAGTGCTGTGCCTCCCCCTTGCACCACCCACCCTCCAGTCACCTCCCCTTGCCACATGGCAGCCTCAGCGCTGCCTCACGTGCCAGGGAGATGGAAGATACTGGAAGCACTGCATGATGCCGTTGCTGCCCTCAGCAAACCTCGTCTGCAGCTGCTGCTGTGAGGGCAGCTCAGGTTGGCTCCCCAGGGCTGTGAGCACTCACCAGCTGCAGCGGAGATCGGCTGGCAGGCAGCCGCCTCCTGGGACTGTAGGCCTTGTGTGGATCAACCACATGGCATCTCCACAGGCAGGAGATACATGTTTAATTTTTTACCTTTCAACTACTGTGTCACATGATCTGGGTACAAGCATTTCAGTTTTCACTGGAGTGGTAATAAAACCAGCAATATTGTCCTTTTTTGTAAAAGTCATGAGATATGTGAAATAAACCCTTATGATCAAGGCTGTAAAATTCATAGAATTACAGCATGGTTTGGGTTGGCAGGGACCTTCCAGACCCCCCATCCCAACCCCCTGCCACGGGCAGGGACACCTCCCACCAGCCCAGGCTGCTCCCAGCCCCATCCAGCCTGGCCTTGAGCCCTGCCAGGGATGGGGCACCCACAGCTGCTCCGCGCAGCCTGTGCCAGTGTCTCACCATCCTCACAGTGAAGGATTTCTTCCTAATATCTAATCTAAATCTACCCTCTTTCAGTTTAAACCATTACCCCTTGCCCTACTTCTACAGGCCCTGCTAAAAAGTCTGTCCCCATCTTTCTTAGCTCCCTTAATAACGTAAGCCTCTCCCCTCTGGGTCCCTGAACATACCAGGATGGGCCTTGTGGCTTGGTTTCTGCATGCTCCTCTGTCCTCACTGGGCTTGTCCCAACGGAGCAGCTAAGGCCGACAGCAATGCTGCCCAGCGAGCCAGGGCTGGCTGAGGGAGAGCTGGGGTACTGCGGAGGACGGCACGCTGACTGTGGCGGGGACTTGCCATGGCGGTGACTTTGCTGCTCCACGCACGTTAGGCCTTCAGAAGGGCTTGGCTTCAGCCTGCTGCCACTGAGGGGCCTGGACGTCCAGCACAATCCAAACTGGAAGTCGCTCATTGTAGGTAAAAATCGCGTGAAAGCCTGAAAGAGGCTGTGACAGCGCATCGGCCCGGGGGCCCCGCCTCTGCCCGGCTCCGCCGCCGCGGCTCCCGCTGCCGCTGGGGCAACGTCGGGGCTGCGCCGCCG
>JAVJGI010000032.1:35521064-35532159 GCA_035590275.1 Ibycter americanus | reverse complement strand
GTCTGCCGTACTGTGACTGTAACTAGCGGTGGGATCCAGCAGTTACGAGCTTGGTGAAGAATGGCTTGAAGAAGTGGGCCGCTCCGGCAGCGGTCAGGTCTCCTAGCAGGGAGTGAAATGCCTGGAACAAATCCCTGGAATTGACAGAACAGGTTTTGACGCTCCTCGTGGGCTGAAGAAAAAGACTGTTTTTCCATCCAGACAAAGCAAACTATGACAGAAACAGGAACAGGACAGCTCCAGAGCCCAAGAAATGCTCTGTTCACTTCTGCACAGAAAATGCATTTTAATAGAACAGGTTCATAAAGAGCGTTATATTTCCATGATGAGATAGAGATAAAACAATTTGCTTCAGAATAAGTAAATACTTTGCGTATTATTTATATTCTAGTACCATCTACTTTATGGAAATATATCAAAAAGAAGTCACTAGTTTCTTTGCTGACATTTGTGTGGGTTAAGATTCATTCGTTAGGACGCTCAGGGAAGACCACTGGAAACCACTGCGCAGGAGGATAATCCGGTCAGTCAGCGAAGCCAACACCACAGCTTTGTTCACTGTGAAAGCAACTTTCAGGTGAATTCTTGATGCATTCGCACCATAGGCTATGTGAAGCAGTTGCAGAATAATTGAAACTGGGGGGAGAGGGGAGGCAAAAATTAATAATAATTGCAGAGCCTGTTTGCAGACCGTTTGTAAACAGAGGATAAAGGAATAATTGTGCTGACTACGTTAGGCCAGTTCTAATTAACATCTATACAAGTAGCACTAAAATGTCAAGAGTGATGTTTTTCAGTCAGTAAAGTCTTCAGATGTAATGTTTACGGAATACTGAGCTGTACAGATTTCTTTGATTAATATTTTAGAAGTTACATTGCAGTTTTATGTTCGGAATGTGCAGCTGTCATGTCCAATCTTACAAGAGAAACGTGAAAAATTCTTTTCCCATTTCTGGTTTTAAATGTCCTTCACAGGGAGGCTTTACAGGATTAAGTCTTTTGAAATGATCTTTATTTCAAATTAATTAGAACATATCCATATCTACCATTTACTTTGAGAGGCTGTAAGTTGCGCCTGTACATTTCAATGTCATTCTGGTGACATTCAGATATGTCACATAAAATGAAAAGGGCATTAAAAGACAATGCATTTTTATGAAAATAAAGGACAAGGAACTCTGTAGCCCATATAAGGAAACAGGTGTTTACAATGGCCTCTCTGTGGCAGTGGATTAGAAGAAGTGTACAGAATAGTACTGCTATTTTTGTTCTCACAATACTGCAGTGGCATTTGCACAGGGATTAATCTTCCACATGTGCAGAGAGCAGAAAATGAAGCTGTTGCATCAGAGGTTTAGGAACGAGAAGAGGCTGGAACTGCTGAGCTCCAGTACAGACAAACTCCCTGTCCAAGTCAGGAACATTTCTATGCAGGTCTGAATGATTGTTGGAGCTTACTTTCTTTCGTCAGTTCCCCAAATTCTTCTGGCACAGATACCTTTCAGCTGCTCATTTTTATATCAGCTGCCTTCCCCTGTGTTCTTTTTAAGTGCCCAATTTCTCAGATTTCAATTTCCTGCCTAAAAGGTTACTGAAATAATCCTCCTCTCTCAAATTTCATAATGTAATATGTACAGCATGGCTAAATCTCTGTTCATTATAGCATGCTCTCAAAGCATTCAGGGAAATCATTAAGATGATGTTCATTATGAGCCCTATTATTGCACTACACAGCAAAACTAATTAAATAAAGAAAGCTGACACGAGTAAAATCATTAAACGCTCATCTTGGCTTTATTTGAGACTTTACCAGCCTGAGTTGCATTTCAGGATAGATGGGAGCCAAGCAATGGTCTAAAGGCCCATATGAAAACTGTATCCCTCTAGGAAACTCAATAAGCCTTAATCAAAATCAAACTCCAAATTTCAGTAGAAGCCTCCTGTTCTTAGAAAGTTCTACCTGACTGGCATTTTCAGTGTTGCATCCTTTATTACTCAGAGTGGAGGAAAATTGCAGGCCGGGATGCCACAATGGTCTTGTTTTCAGAATCTGACAGTAGAAACCAGTAATGCCATAACTGCTATTGTCTTGCTGGTAAGTTTTACTGTGTGGCCTTGCACAATTCTCTCAGTTTTCTTGGGACAAGTTTATCCCGGCTGGTTGCATGAGAAAATTGATGTCATCTACCTTAACAGCAGACTGTGAAAAAGAAAAATTAGCTAAAGTTTGTAAAATACAATATGAATAAAATACATAAGCATATTGTGTACATCAAACTTGGATTATTATTTTCAGGAAGTGTCCAGTCTGAAGGCTTTTTGATTTTAATAAGATTTAATCACACTATAACATAGCCCTTGTTGTAAGGACTAGAATTTGTTGTGGCTAAAAAACATACACACTTCCTAAACAGCTGCAATACATACAGCGAAGAGTTATCTCCTGCCTAAATATATTATTTTTCAAATGTGTCATCAAGGATACATACAAATACTTGCTTATCTGTTGTCTCCTCTCTCTCCTCCTTTTGACAGAAATACTGTTTTGTTAACTCAAAGATGATGTTCCATCCACTACAGACTGACTGTTCTCCTTGCAGCTGCTGTGCTCTACCATTCCAGTGCTTTCTTTGCCTACTGATCTCCAGCTCACCCAACACCCGACAGAACTCAACAAGCTGCACAGCAAGGTGCAGTAGATTAGTGAAGGTTTGGCAGGCATATGCAGGGCTGTAACACTCGCTGTCAGGATACTCAATGAGAGCTCTGCAGTTGTTCTTCAGATTCCTGTCCCTGGTGGACTACAGAAACCTTTGCTCCACCAACTTGCTTGCCAGGGGCAAAATCCTGTCCCCTGCTTAAATCAAAGGCAAGACTCCTAGTGACTTCAATCAAACAGGGTATTCATTCCAGATTTTCAGATTTTATTCTGAACCTGATACAGAAAAATCAACAAAACTAGCTACTTTCTGTAGCTTGACAGGGTAAAAGCCATGTTTCAACACTCAAAACTCACAAAAAAGCCTGCAGAAAAATACGCCTCATGTCTACCAAATCTTTTCAACTAAATTCATCAAAGTGCAATGGATGTACGTGTTAATTTTTAAATTCCACCAGCCCTTGACAGATGGATGCCTGGATTGCCAATACCGTTATCAATCTTCACGCACTGTCATTCTCTATGGCACAGTCCATTTTCTCTGAATATTTCCATAAACTTTCTAATCTCATACTTCATAATGATCATTTTATTGGTAGTAAGAAAGACCACAAAGGATTATGGATGCATTAGAAATTCAATGGGCAAACACGCACTTCCTGTGACTCAGTGGAAACTAGTGGAAGCTTATATGTTTATTCCTAAAAGTGTGGAGTCCAAGAATGGATTTACAGAACGTGTGTGTGAACATGCACACACTTAACTCTCTCTGATACAAAAATATATGGGAAAATAATTATTAGATTTCTGTATTAAATTAAAGATATTTGTAAATGTTTTTCATAAAATATTACATTAAACTTGATTGTAGTTTAAAGATGAAAACTAGTACATATCCAGATATTTCAGTACTTGTGGAACAAATTCATTAAGCCTGCTGACATTACCTATGGCTGATATTGACCCAAATCCACTTCCTAAAATTTGAGACAAAACATTTAGTGTAAAAGGAAAGCGTGGCATGGCATAAAGATTTCAAGCAGTCTAATGTTTCTTACCTAGTAAATCAAATCTACGCTTATTCCATTACAACAGATTTTTTTTTTTTTTTTAAATTAAGTTCTTTGCCTCAAGATCTAAATGCTTTATTTCCTAACAGGGCAATTCATTGACTTGCTGCTAAGAACAGTAACATGAGACTGGACATTACATGCTTCACAGGTTTGCTAGAAAAGGTATCTTAGGCCTTCATTCAAAGGTCAAGAAAATATTTCTAGCTCCTCACTGAAGTGTTTAGCCATAAGCTTTTCAACTCAGTCACATATTTTAAGAGCTAGAGATGAAGCAGCGTCTGACTGCACATTTGGTTGGTGTGTTTAAACACAGTGTTCAAGCAATAGCTTCCCAGGGCTGCAGTCTGCAAACTGCGTAGCGGAAGAGGAGATCATGAAAAAATGTCATGTTTTGAGGTATGCTGACATCCAGCTCTTTTGTGTTCTGCCTATAGTACAGCCACGCTCTGTGGGGCTGCAGCCAAAGAATACTTTCAGCAAATCTGTACAGAAGTTTTCCTCATTTAGGTCCTTGACAGCAGGACTAAGCACAGCAAAAGTTTTACTGCCCTCGGTGAGAAAGACACAACTGAGCTTTCCAGCAGTTACCTGTGAAATGTGTAATCTGAGTTTCCTAGGAGTATTTACTGTTCGCAAGTGCCAGGCTTCTTTGTGTGCCCTAGGGAGCACCCATCACGCCAACAGCACAGACCACGAGTGTGAGCCTGGGCTGATGGTCAGAATGGCAGGCTGGCGAGGCAAGGGATTACCAGTGGAGATAACCGCCCTGTCAAACCGACGAGTCACTTGCCAACATGGTACATTACCTACCGTTGCACAGTAGCTTGGATCATTCTGGCACAGAGGCCAGGTTAAGGATTGACAGCAGTGGACAGCACATCCCAGAGGATACTACATTATGCAGGGAAGTGAGCACCTACTTTACTTCTTACCCATCCAGGATGCAGCTGGACCAGCATGTCTGAGCAGTCCGGTGCAGGACAGCAGCATAGCAGGAAAGGAAATCTGAAAGAAATACTTTTAGAAGTACCTCTTATCTCTCTCTATTTGTGTGCTCGGTGGACTGACAGAGCCTGAGGTAGCCTGCTGATCCAGGCACCAGGCATGGTAGCCTGAGACTATGACCTGGATTCCACTCATTTTCTTTCTGTTTTGTTTTTTTTTTTTTTTTCCTTGGGAGGAACACTGCTTCCAAGACCACAGCAGCTGCTCCCTGATCAAGCCTACCCCAACACTTTGCAAAAGCTGATTAGTCAGTATGCTTTTCCTCAGTCTTTTTTCCCATTACTTATGTGTCAGAAGCAAATTCATTTTCTATTTATATCCAGATGGGTTTCAGTAATGAAACCAATACGTGGTACTTCGGGAATTTAGAATAAATGCAATTGTAACAGTTAAAGTGAATAATCACTTTTAAAGAATGCAACTTCATTTTACTGTTACTAAACATCCAGAAGGCTTGTCTAGGAGTAAAGCAACCATCAGGGAAGTCTTCTCAGAAGAACGTTTGGTGTCCAGCTGAAGATGCAAATTCTGTGTACATTTGTTTTCCCTAAAACGTTTTGTATACTCTAACAATAGATGAATGGATCGTGCAAACAGGATGATATACAAACCACAATTTCATGCTCCATGTTCTATGACTATTTTTACTTTGTGATGTTATGCGTTTGTCTGGGACCTTAGTGTTCTCAAATCTACTGCTGACTTTTAAAACCTCTTATTTGTTCAGAAATTCTCCTTATTCCTTCAAAGTCGACCTCAGCAATTTCCAACCTCCATGTCTAACTCCTTTGTATTTCTTCTTGCTCAGAAGAGATCCTCAGGAACAATACTATGTCTCTTGAAAGGTTTCTTTATCAATGAGGAAGAAACTTGGTGAAGGTTAAACCAGCCTGAGTCATATTCAGGAGATATTACACTGTGGTGCTTAGGGACGTTGTTTAGTGATGGCCGTGGCAGTCTTGGGTTAATGGTTGGACTCTGTGATCTTAAAAGGTCTTTTCCAACCTAAATGTTCTATAATTCTACTACCTTGTGGGTGGCATAAGAAAAATGCCATTAGGGAATTCAGTCAGTGGGGAGATAAACACTGTTATAATGAAACATTAAATAAAATATGAAACCCCGTAGGTAAATGCAAGAGAAAAAGATGCACTGCATTTGCAGTCAGATTGCATCGATATAATACACAGCACATTCTTAAAAATAGCATGAAATGGAAAAATTAAAAATCCAGTCATTGTAGAAGCAAAATTACAAATAAATGATTTGAGGTATCTGAATATAAGCTTAGCGTGAGCAAGCTTTTTTCCACCTTATAGCACTAAAATACATGCTAATTGTGTAACAAGTCGTTGAAAGCACAGAGGATCACAGAATTGGATAGGCTTGCACACATTCCCTGCACAGCATCTCTGCGGTACCACACAGCAAAAGACAGGACATGGGGCTAGACGCAGCGCTGGCATGGCCCACTGTGACACTTCCTATGGTTTTAAGAAAGGGGGGTGGGGAAGAGGGAACAGAGAAAAGTAGATTTAAAGTTGCACACATAAAAAAAGGCACTTTCCTTTTTGATCAGGCCAGAACAGAAAGTATAAAAAGTGTACTTACCTATTTGGAGCTGGATCTTTGGCACCTAAACTAGAAAGAAAAGGACTTCTTCATTAGTAAAGGGTGGAGAAGGGGAAGAGAGAACAGATTTGGTGTGTTTCTCCAAAGATGTGCGTTGTGTAACCACTCACAGTAGGTAACCTCGCTGTTGTCTACTCCACTGGTCTGCAGGATGATTAAACATCACCCAAGGATTCCAACAGTTCAGTTTAGAGGAGGAATAAGAAACGTAGGTTTTCATGTGGCACATATCAGTCCATCTGTGGGCAACGAAAAGTTGGTAGCTGCCCAATCAAACTACCAGCTTCCAAACAGTAAAAAACCCCAACCCATCAATATGCCTCGATGCCAGGTTTTGACCTGTCCCAGTTTCAGCTGGGATGGAGTTAATTTTCTGCTTAGTAGTTGGTGCTGTGCTGTGTTTTGGCTGTGATGTGAGAGCTATGTTGATAACTGCTGATGTTTTTAGTTGTTGCTGGGTGATGTTTATACTAAACCAAGGACTTTTCAGTTCCTTGGGTCCTGCCAGCCAGAGAGCTGGAGGGGGGCACAGGAAATTGGGAGGGGACACAGCCAGAACAGGTGGCCTAAGCTAGCCAAAGAGGTATTCCATACCATATGACGACATGCTGAGTATATAAACTGGCGGAAGAAGAAGGAGGGGGGGGACATTTGGCATTATGGTGTTTCTCTTCCCAAGTAACCGTTACGCGTGATGGAGCCCTGCTTTTCCTGGGGATGGTCAAACACCTGCCTGCCCATGGGAAGCAGTGAACGAATTTCTTCCTTTGCTTTGCTTGCACGCACAGCTTTTGCTTTACCTATTAAATTGTTCTTATCTCAACCCTTGACTTTTACATTCTTTTCCGATCCTCCTCCCCATCCCTCTGGGTGAGGGGGAGTGAGCGGGTGGCTGCGTGGTGCTTGGTTGCCGGCTGGGGTTAAACCAGCACATCTTTCTGGGGTTAAACCAGCACAGACCCCAATATTACTTATTAGTCACCAGGGAAAGAATGATCTCTCATGCATATCTTTCTCCTCTGATGAAAAACAGGAAAGTATAAAAGAATTACAAAACAACAAAAAAACCCCAAAACCAGAGAAAGAAAATGATTAATGCTTAAGACACAATGTCTTGATTTAAAAAGTACTTTTAATAGATTTATCTCTACCCATTTGAAACACTACTGCAAAAAGGCTGTGTGACAAGAGAGAAACATGTTATTGCTGTATCATTCCATGTTGCTGGAGCTAATATTTTACTTTGAAAAACTTTTAAAGTAGTTTTCAGTCAAATCTCTTAATTAATTTATTCTGTATCATATTTTTACTGGCAAAGACTACAAAACATAGTAATATGTACCCCAAGAAACGTCACCAATTAGTGTTTTCAGACATCTGAAATATTTCATTACTTCTTTCATCAAAAGAATAGTTTATCTGCATTTGCTGCATTATGAATGTGATGCTACAACAATGTCGTTAATGCAATGCCATTATTTCTACTTCAATGAAATCAGAGAAAAGATGTGTACTTTTTTCTTACGCGTTTTACAAGCTGGGAAGTAATCAATCATCCACAAATGAAACCAGGAAATTTGTTCAAGTACTGTTCATTCTACAAATCAGACTTCTCTTTTTGTCTTTGTAGATGGATTTCATCATAAATTTGCTTCCTGAACTTCAGCATGTCTTCTACATCTTTGTAGGCAAGCATTTCTTCAACAGACAAGAGGCTAAAACTATTCAATTTAAAAGCTGACATGTGCTTCACAGAATTTAACATTTTTAATGACATTCTAACCGATTCACTTAAAGTAGAACAAACAGGAAAAATCCTAGCAGTCCACAAACCCAAGCATGTGTTCTCATTGGAGAAGAGCTGGTCTGAAACCTTTATTCCCCAGAGGTCCAAGCATTCTAGTAAGCTGACCCCAAAAAACTGCAGTGAACATATATCTGACAAAAGTTTCACACTCTTTTTCAAGTCGTCTTTGACACTAAACACCATACTTACATACTTTACTTGACTCTTGATTTTTATACTTAATGAACTCAGGAAACAGTCTGAAGGTATGTCTACTTTAAAATTTATATATGATCCACTAATAATGCTCCTCTTCCCTACTGAGACTTCAGGTCCAATTCTAGAATATTCAATAATGGATCCAGGTCCTATAAAACATCCAGGCTCAAGTACACTTTGAATGATACTTGCTGATTGATCCAGGGTCTCAGCTTTGTCAGAAAAGATGCTAAAAGCCACAGGCAGTAAGCCAAGCTCAAACTGCAGTTTGCTATCAGATGTAAAATGAAACAAATACTCTTGAGTAGTTCCAATGTGGTAGAATTTAGAATTGTTTAAGACTATAACATTAAGCATAGTTCCTTTCAGGAGAGAGTATAGCTTCTGTCGGACTTCTACCAACCGGGATTCTTCTTTTGTGATGTTACTTGTATTTTTTGTGTAATCTTCAGTGGCTCCAGGTCCCAGGGCCTGGAGGAAGTCACCATATGCATCTATTTCACAGCAAAGAGTGCCCAGCTGCTTATAAAATGTCAGTAATTGTTTTGCAGTGTTACGATCAATGTAAAATATACTGTCTGTATACACACACTCCAAGTCTGTTTCTGAGTCATTGTGGTCTCCAGAGGTACTTAGCCGAGAACAACTCCCTCTCATGCATACTGCGCCACACTGGCGCATTGTCTCAACATCAGGCTTGTGCAGGAAATGATGGCAAGACGCATATTCAAGTCCTCCTTTGCCTGAAAAACTGGATGGATCTAAAACAAACACTCCGTGAGTGGTCCCAACTGTCAAATCTGAAGGATGAGCTAATGCGGTAAATCCAGGTTTATCGAATGTGATGGTTTCTGTAACTTCCGTGCTGTAAAGTTCTATGTCATCTGAACACGTGATGAGAATTCCTGGTTTCATGTGACTGGGAAAATCAATGTACATGGCAAGCTTCAGTTCCAACATCTGGTAAACGGGATCGCCAAAAGGCAAAGCTGTGAAAATCTTTCCCAGGGCACTCGCATTTGGTAAACGTTGACTGTAACCCCCTTGAAGAAAAACACATCTTTAATTACACAGAGACACTGTACATAATCAAGCAAAAACTAAACCTACACAGCCATTTCACATACACACAACGATATAATCCCATACCCCTCCCACTTGGTCATATACTAGATATTCCTCAAAAAATGACAGATGTAAGATAATCATCATTCTTCTTCAAACATTTCCCAAAACAGATTTCACCTTAAGTCCAAAATTTAGCATGCCTTAAATAGCTTGTATTAAAATGATGGTTGATTTCATTACCCTTAGTTTGCTGCAGAGCTGGAACACAGACCACTTGCTATAACTAAAGTGAAGAAAGCAAACAACGCTTGCTTTTTGCTTGAAAAAAAGGAGGAGCCCCACACCCCTGCTGGGAATTTTAAGTCGGAGCTGAGTCAAACAAGCAGTGGTTTGGTCAGATGACTTTGTTATTGCCTGGTTTCTTCCTCCTCTGCCAAAAGTCATGCCCCTTTTGGAAGTGTTCTGCCTGACTGGGTAAGAAGGCAAGTATTTGGTCTGCCTGCAGTTCTGAGGTCCCCTGCAGAGAGGGCAACGATCACTAAATGGGTATTTCAAGGCAGAAGCTTAATTCAGGTACTCTGAATTACACTCCTTTCTCCACTGTTTGATTGAACAACTGAAGGGTTGGGAAGAAATACTTAAGTGACAGTAGTATCTCCTAAGTATGTCTAAATTCACATGGTCAGATCAGACACGTTTGGGATTATTTTACTGAGGGAACTGTATTTCAGATCTGTGACTCCTCTGCCATATTATTTTTAGGAAAAAAAAACCCCACCCAAACCAGAAGCGTACAATCTTGGAACATGAAATGTAAAATAGAATTCACCAGAATGAATTAGCAGCACAAGAAAAGAAGTCCATTTATCACCATACAGATCTTCCAAGCACCGAAGAACATGAAGTGTTGATCCACCATTTCCTAAAGAAAAAATATTTTAGTATCTGCTGAAAAGGGCACCAATGACATCTGTACTGCCATGTGAAGCACGCTGGGATCCGGTGCTGTGGCAGGGGAATCAGGAAGCATTTTTTAAATGCTATCTTCTACTACAGAAAATACGTTGTCGTTTATTTTTAAAAAGTCCTTATGAGTGCAGAGCCGATCTTTTAAGCAACCCAAGTGTCAATGGAGGCACAGATACCTATCTGAAATTTCCTAAACCAGTTCTGACAAAACAGTCTTTCTACTGTATCGCCGCTGAGAAAATCACGCGAAGATGATGACAGTTACACAAAAGTTCACTAATGACTTGAAGCAAGTGTTCAAAAGCAGTTTTGACATTTACAACACAGAACTGGGGAAAAGGCCTTGGGATACGAGGAAATGGTTTGGGATACTTTTATGTGCTCCTACAACTTAAAATTGCTAGATTTCTGAAAGTTAATCTCTGCCTATTCTACGCTGCAGATAAGACTGCTGAGATCAGTCACTTTCTACACCTAAGCGAACAGGGATTAAGAATTGCAGGATGGTATTAAGGACAGTCTGGCTTCTTTCTTCTAGGCTTTTGTTGGGCATTGGGCACCATATTAACCCATGTTGAAACCGTTTAAACAATGAGGTTAGGGTAAGCAGCGTGGATTTATGAAGAACAGGAGTCGGTGTTAACCTGCCGTGCGCGGCTCTGCCGAGTGCGGCCCCGCCAGGCT
>JAVJGI010000032.1:35507414-35519671 GCA_035590275.1 Ibycter americanus | reverse complement strand
TGTGGACTTCCATCCGTCTCCCTGAATTCAGTCTGCTGAGCCTACAGGTACCAGATACAAACAGATGAAAATGAAAGGAGGGTTTGCCTCCGTAAGATCTCATTATACATAAACCTTGAAATAAAAAGTAGTTGTAAAAGCACTATAGGAGCCACTGGGGAAAAAAAAAATTAGGACATTAAAAAAATGTTATGAAAAAATCCGTAGTTTTTCATGATTGTAAACCGCTGACGGAGAAGATTAAAGAAAAAAAGATGAATACTTCACTGCTGCTGTATCAGTTTGAGACTTTTCTGTGATGCATGTGATAACAGCCTTAGAGTAACGCACACTGCAGAGGTCTGTTTGATCTTTCCTTCTGTTCTCAACTTACTGTAGTCAGGAACATCCTGATGTTCTCAACTTACTCTAGTAATGAACACAGTCTATTTTGTCAGAGCTATACTTTGTTGTTTTCTTTTGCATTGGGTGTTTGTTGTTGGCAGCAGCTTTGTTGACTTCAGTGAGAAAAAGTTCCTGGGTCCTAAGTCCAACTTTAAGGTTTAGTTACAAAAGATGAAGATTCACTGCTTTTAACAGGTTTTTTTAGTGTTGTTTTCCCTTTTCTTAGTTTCTGGGTAATGTGGTGTTGGTGATGAATTCCATCAATTGACTGTATTTCATGAACCCAATTAAAAACTGCATCACCCCAATTACATTAAAAAGTGCTCTGGACATTAAGCAAACATTTTCTATTTTAAGTGGGAAGAATGAGTGATTCTTAACAAAGCTGGGGACCCTCAGCCATTATCCAGTGTCTCATTCCTTGCTAGTAATTTATTTGCCAAGGGAATATTCCTAGCTTTCTGAACTGCAAAAAAAGAATTGAAGTTGGGAAAACTTTCTATTGTGTTATGGTAGATGCTCCCTTACTGATTGCGCTTTTCTTACCCTCTCTGACTCGTGTGTCTTAAGACACTGTACATAATAAATACAGTTTGGAGGAGGTGTCTTTTGTAACTCATATATTTCACTCAACAGTGACGGTTTTCACAGTGTGATTAAGAATACGTGCTAATTTACAAGTAATTTAGGAAGCTACTAGAGATACAAAGTAATTAATGGTTTTCTGACAATAGTACTAATTCCTTTTTAACAGCAGCAAGCCTTTGAAGCTATAATTGGGGCTCTAATGCTTGCAATGAAATATTGTTGCAGTTCAACAGAATTTTTGTTTTGAACTTTTCATTGTTAGTCAGTCTTCCTAATGCATGTGTTTCTGTTTGCACTCTCTAAGATATGTCTAGAATAATTATTGGATCCAACTATTCATGGTAATAATATCTTTCAATGTTATTTCAGTTGGATGGTTTTTCATACTTCTAATTGTGGTATTTTATAAAAACTTAATCTGATAGTTGATTCCAGGAAAGAACAGGTTTTCATCAATACTGCATTGCTCTGTCCCCCAGAGTTTCAAATAATATATAAAGTAATGTTGGTAATTCATTGGATTCACTGGCAGAGCCAGTAAACAGCTCCAGGAAATACTGTGTGTGAAAGCAGAGGTGTTCACCGTTGGTGCTTAGTAAAGAATCCCAGGAGAGTTTTGTAAGAGCAAAACTATTTATGCAGCTATTTAACTGCAGTGTAAGTCCCCAAATTGTGTTTTTCTACAGAAATTGTGGTTGCAAAACAGCAGAAAACGTGTATGTTGTTGTGCGTTGCTGAAACACACATCTGATCATGTTGGTCTCCCTTATCCTTCAGGGTCTGGTGTGAACAGCCTTCGATCCAGCTCAGCTCTGCAATCCTTGCATCAGGTAGAGAAAATGCATTAATATGCAACTCATTGTATCTGTGTCTGAACATTTGGTTGAGTAAATAAAATGTGAGTGTTGTGGAATCATGCCAGTAGTTAGCAAAGTACTTTGTGTAACCCCTCGGAATGCAATGTGTTGTATACAGTATGTTGTTAGCATGGCAGTATTTCTTACTTAAACAGTTAGTGCTGCTGGAGTTTTTTTTCTGCCCTGTGGGTGTATGCTATTTCATAAGTAGTAGTATAACAAATATCTGGAAATTTTCGATGGTTATCTGAAATTCTCCTTTTAAAGCTGAACACACAGCCTTTTACGTAGTCTTTGTATTCTTCTTTTCCTGCATCTCTGAGGGATGAATCAAAGAAAGGAGCTTATTAAAAATAAGTTAACTGAGGATGGAATATCTTGTTTCTACTTCAAAAAATCTGATACTTGATTGTCGATGAACTATAGATCAGAGTCTGTTGTAAAAAAGTTGGAAGATCTGGTCATATAGTTCAGTTAAATGGATTGTATCTAAAGAATGTGGGGCATTCGCAATACTATTTTTTCACTTAAAATACACATCTTCTCAAATAATTACGTTATCAGTATTGATTCACTTGGTGCTGTGCTGGACTTCGATGCACATCAGGTAAATAGTAGTACTTTGTGAAGATGCAAAAATGAAGTTGATTTGTCTTTAGACTTGTGTAATTATATTCCTTAGGAGCAGTGGATAATTTGAATAAAGTATGATTTCTTTACAGGGAAAGCTCTTCTGATTATGTTCATTTTTTTTGCTAGGAACAAGTGGTTGCATCTTGGGCTTGCAGAGTTTTTGCCATTTGTGATAAAAAGGCAAGTGTTTTCCCCATGCCTACCCTGCCGTTTGTGAAGAAGGCCTGGTACCAGAAGTTTCAGTGTTTGATGTCTCCCTTCCTTTATAAAGGAGTGGAAAGGATGACAATGGTAACATGGTTAGTTCAATGTGAATTCACGATTTTTCAATATTGAAATGGATTTGGCTTAAGGACTGTAGTTTGAAAAAAAAATAATCTTTGCTGTACTGAGGAAACAGTAAAATAACTTCTTGTGAGTATTTTGTATATGTTTTAAATGACATAAATAAACAATGGGAAAAGTCTATGTGACAGCTTACATATTGTAAGCTGGTAATGATTTATTGTTCCTGCTGTGCGTTGAAGTACTTCATCTGTCTCCCTGCAAATGGCTAAACCAGGAAGGCATCTGCTGCTTCCCCCATCCTCAGACTTACTTGGAAGGTTTTTCTGTAGATACTTGGTATATGTTTTCCAGTTCTCAGTTTTGATCTACTGTTAATCTACTATTTAATCTTTCAGTTCACGGAGCAAAAGTTAAACTTCAGTCTGCAGTTTCACATTTGGCCTTCAGAGCGCTATATGTGCTGGAGATAAAACGAGACAGAACAAGCCAGAAACAGAAAAATTCTGCAACACTGCTTAGAACAACCTCATCCAAAATTCCACTCTTAACAGGTGTCTTGCGGTAAGTCCAGCTTTGCTAGATGTGTAAAAAGACAGCGCTGTACGGGATGGCTGAGAGTGTGCCTGGTGTTTCACGGCTGATGCAGTAAGCGCTGGGTTTAGCGTCATCATCCTGCAGGCGTGAAGGCCAGGTTCAGCCCTTGTCTAGTCGGTAATTTAATTGTATGTATTCCAGTATTGAGCTGGCCTGTATATGGTGGTTTATAAAACCTTAGTTGTTATTAGATTACATTTTTCTGAAGGATGAATTCTCATCATTCCTTCAGATACGGCACCTTCCATGTCCACTGTGTTGGGAAGGCATGAAGGAATTAAGTCTACTGTATCTTCACGATAATGAAATTGGAAAAATGGCTAATGTGCATTCATAATCTTTTGGTCCTAATCTGATAGTCCTCACCCTGTTTGATACTCCACTGAGCCTGAAAATAGCCTGTAGGCATATTGTTGTTAACGGCATTTTCTCCCTCAAAGCACTGGGTAACTGTGTAATTTCTGATGAGGGAATTGTTGAGAGATGGAAACTTCCTGACAAATAGAAATGTTTTTGCCATTGTCTTCTCCTTGATGTCTCTCCTGTTGCTAGAGAGTTAAGCCAGCTCATAGCATGCTGTTCACTAAAAGGTCTGGTTGTGAGGATGTTATTTCTGATTGTGCCTCATGTTTGATTAGAATCATTAATGCAAAGTTTTATTGAACTCTATGCAATCTAATAGAATTAGGGATCCATTACTGAAAATGTTGATTTAACATGGCTGCATAATGTTTTTAAGGTGATGTAGTGGGATTGTATAGTACCTTTTTTTCATAATGAAACATTTATGTATTAAGAACAACACTCAACTGAATATATGCAGTTCACTTAGCTCACACCCAGTCCCTAATTTTTCTGTCCTTCACGTTCGTTCGTACCTCCTGAGGCATCCTTTGGCTGAATGGGTAAGAGATCATACCTGACATCCTTATACATCTTAAACCAGTTGAGCTTCCCAATTTGAGAAGGTAAAATTTTTGCAGAACTTGGTGCTGGGTTCCAGTACTGAGGTCCTCTTTCTAGATGCAAAGAAACGGTCCATGCCCACTGTGTGTGGTTAGAGCAGGCTGCCCGCAAGCAGCCGTGGCAGCAGCCCAGGGACTCAGCTGTGAGCGGGCTCGGTCCCGTTGGCTGCCCTGCTGCTGTCTCCCGCTGTTGCCTTCTGACAGGTGAATTAAGCAGGCTGGGCACACTGCTCTGGCCCTGGGGCCAAATGGCATACACAGAGGTCTTTTAGAAATCTTATTTAATACTTCATCTCTGCTTGCTTGATGGGATAAGAAAAATACAGATGTAGACAGAAAGGAAGCCCGTGTTTTATTGCTTTCTGGGGTTTCCTTCTGACTCTGGACTATGTTGTCCTGTCCTTCTGTGCATTTTCTTGTCCGTTTTCTCTAGAAGTCTTTTCAGCATGCCTTTTCTCACCTTGGCTGGATTTGTAGCTCAATGAAATATTTCTTCTTTACTACAAAGTCATACTATTTTGTTTTCGTCTATATTCAAGGCTTTCCATTTGGCTTTTAAAATTTTCCCCATTTATTCTTTGTGTGACTCCTTTCTAAATATTTTCGTTATCATTTCTGTTACTTTGTCTTTGGGGAACCCAGGTCCTTTGCCTGAAAGCAGATAGGCAAAAATTCATTCTCCTGCTTCTAACCATTCTCTAAGCCCAGTAGTTATTGTAAAATATTTTCCATTTTCTAGGCCAGTAGACATATGATAAATCTTTCATTAAAACTGGCTACCTTGAGATGTTTCATGATAAAGCTATTTTTTTATTACAAATGTTCATCAAAATCCATGACTTAAACGCAGATAGGCTCTTGCATTACTGTTTCCGCATAGGACAGTATGTTTTCATAGGCTTATTTGTAAATTGGTTGTTGCCTTGGTGACTAAGGATAGAAAAGACACCACCAAAAACATTTAAACTGTCTTAAAATTTCTGACTGTATTTTTGTAAATGATTGCTCAATGTGACTCAAGTCCCTTTTGATAGAACAAAACTATCGCTTATGGAAATAATTTCAAGGGCTTGTTAACAGTCAATCATTATCTAATCTACACAGTTTTAAATATGCTAGTCATTAAAAACATAATACTTTTAGAAGTAAAAAAAATATGAAAAAATCTGTGCATGGAACAGACCATGCTTTTACTTCACACAGCATAATTTTATTTTGGTAGGCTATGTAAATCCACTAATGTTATGAGATACGAACATTTCTATGTTATCTGCTTTTCCCAAAGTACGGTAACATGAGATGCTACCTCAAAATAAAAAATACACAAGGACTGTACTGTGAGCCAGAACATGGGATCTGCACAACTCTGAACTTGGTGTCTTTCATACTGTAATTTTTCAAGGACATTGCATTAGAACTTTGTGTATTAGAATATGTATTAGAATGCACGCTGCATTCAACAAGATATTTCATTTGTCATCGAGGATGAACTTTTGGAGTCTCAGCATTTGTTTACAAATATATTTAGTTTAATTTGTTAAAGCCAGGTGAATGGCAGAAAACAAATACTGTAGGTAGCATCTCTACTGCAGATAAAATCATTACTGCATTCTCATTTTATCCTTTACATTGTTAAGAACTTGATTCTGTTTCACTGTGAAGATGTAAAATAGCTTTGTTTGCATGTAAACCTGCCCATACTTCATAACTGCAAGAACAATCACTTCAGTAATAATACTAAAAAGCAGTAAGTATTTGATATCTGTATTTATTCAATTGGAGGATTTTATCAAAAAGTTTGTATATCAGAATTTTAGCATTTTGTCAGATCCCAGTGCTGAAACTGTTTACAGGAGTTATCCAGGCCTCATGCATTTTTACTGTTTGGTGAAGCTAATAGATGTTAATAGATGCAGTTCTGTTGGTCAAAGCATTTCTTCATTCAAGCCTGTTTTGATAAGTCAGTGTAGTGCATCCTGACTTTGTAGGCGACGTGATTTACTTTGTGTGATTTTCTCTCTAGCTTGCATGTTTTGCTGTGCTTTCACCCGGTACAATGATCTGTGCTGTTGCCCACCGTTACATGTATACTTGGATTGCAGTAATTTTCCTGGGCCTGGAGGCTTTCTGCAGTTTGACGTTTTAACATATAGTTGTTGTCTTATTATTTTCTTGAAGTAGGCTATTTTCTTGCAGCTTTCTAGAACAGGGTTGTATGTTATGCTTTTTCTTTACCATCTCTACTGTCTAGTGTAAGAATGCGTTAATGGAACAGCAAAGTATTAGTATTCTTCAAAAGGCAGAAGAGGGGGGAATAAGTGTGTTTGACAGAATTTAGTTGTTCTGATTCTCAGAAGCTTTGGTAACCTGTACTATATGCATTTTTCCTTGGAGTGAAAGCATGTTCTTGTGAACAAGTGAGGCAGAAATGCAGGACGCCGCCTGTGGGGGAGATGGAACATACAGTTACTCAGCATTGTTCGACATAGACAATGAAACATTGATTTTGAGGAGAGATTATTTCTTCCCTTCCCAGCAAGTGCAGCCTTAGCTTTGGTTACCACTTTTTTGCAGAACTGCAGTTTCAAGTGTGGTAGAGCCGGTTTTGGCCCTGACCTTTCTGTAGTGGCAGCTAAGGTCCGTGGAATTTACCCTGCATAGGTTGCTGCTCCTGTCATTAGATGATGTCGTGTTTGCTTTACATCTGGTTAAAAGCTCTTGCGGTTGTTTATTCCAGAGGAGGGCTTGCCTTTTGGGTGACCTTGTGAAATATTCCCTGTTCACGATTGGTGCTATAATTGGATCTTTTTGGCATTTTTTGTATTTCCTCAACTCACATTCCTTTCCTGAGGATGTTTTTTAATTTGTATTCTGTCCATCAGAATTTTAATCAAGACATACAGGGGATCATGGCATTATTTTTCTGCCTATTATCCTTCTTATTTCAGTTTGTTTCAGTGGTATTTTAGTCTATTTTTACTTCGTGGTTAAATAAAAAAGATAAAAAAAATCAGTGCCCCAGTGATAGTTTTCCTGAACTACTAAGCTTGTGAAGAGTGACAGCATCTGTATTATTTTGAAAGATCAAGTTTTTCCTCTGGGAGAGTGACATTTTCTCACTCCAGCTACATAATTAAAAACAATCTCGGAACACTAATGCTGTGGGTATGCAGAGCAGTGTGCTGCCTTCAGGGAGAGCTGGTGGAGCTGGTGATTAACCACCGTGCTACAGCTAGGATGTTGGTGTGGGTACCTGGGGAGCCTTGCGAGGTTCCTTTGGTGTGTCAGAAGCTGCATTTGAAACGACAGGAAGGGGTTTGCTCATGCTGTTTGATGCATGGTGTCTGAAGAGCCGTAGTCTTTGTTAGCAGAGGTAGGCTACCTCACTAGTTCACTAACATGCTGCGGCTCTTAAAAATGTCTTCTGGGTGGCTGAGAGGAGAAAGTGTTAAAATGGAGAAATCATATCTCCAGATTTTTCTACTGCTCTGTAGTGGGCTGCCCAGTTCTGCTTGTTGTTTTGTATAATTCTTGAGTTATGGCAACTTTGTACTGAAGCAATCCAGAAAAAACCAGTCTGTGATTTTTATTAACTCATGATTAGTAACTGGAGGATAAACCACCACCACCACCATATGGCTGGAGGATAAGCGCTGTGCAAGCCTAGTGGTGATTTCCAACGGCACTGGGCTGTTAGAGTGGCTCTGTAAGGTGTGCTCTGGGGCGAGCTTGCCTACCTTGGCTGCATGCTTGGAGGTGAGCTTGCCTGCAATGCCCCTGCACAGCACGGCTGAGCATCTGCTTGCTGCTGGCTGTGGGATGAGTGGCATGCTGCAGAGGTGACAGAACAAGCCAGACACCTCGGCAATGGCACAGCATCCTTTCATCCCACCTGGCAGGGTGTGTGGAGTGGGTGGGACGCACTGGAGAACACAGCAGCAAGTCCAAGCAGAAAACTGATGGGAGGTGGGAGGAGAGGGAGCAGGAGCAGTACTGAGGCAGAGGCAGGAGGGAGAAAGTGGAGAGCATGGCATGGCAGCAAGAACAGTGAAACCTGCATCAGGAGACGCGGCTTGGCAGGGTCAATAGTGGCTCTGAGTCAGCCAGCTGCAAAGCACACCGAGAGGATGCTTTATCAAACACCTTTAGGTGGTGTGGGGTTATGAAAGGAGAAAAATGCTACCTTGCTTTAATGCTTTGCTGGGAGATTGTGTGTGTGCTGACACGAGTTCAAGGAGGACCTGGGCTTAATTCTTGCCAGCTGGTATCTGGTGCCTGATACCAAATATTCCACCTAGGTACAAGCGGCATTACTGCACACTGGTAATTTTGGGTTCTTGACACAGATAGCAGGATTAAATGTGATCACAGTGCCACAGTGACAAAGCATGCACGCTTTTCTGCAAATTGGGCACAAAACACATTGTCTTATTTATTCCAGTGTTGCAGCCAAGCTGTGTTTATTATAAAGCAACAAGACTTGTCTTGCAGACTTTTCTGTCCAAGCCTCGTGTTGTCATTCCAGGAGAGAAGGGAAATGGTGCTGATGCTCTGATCATGTTCAGACAGAGGCAAGTAGCTGAAATTCCTAAACACAGCTGTACTCTTAAATGAATAGCTGTTCAAAGTAGGGACCTTTAACATTTTTGTTCTTCATGCTTATGCATTTTACGGGTTTTTATTGCCATATTACGTATTACCATAAAAACCTCAGTGTCTCCATAATGGCTTGAAATCTCTTTCATTTTTATGTTAATATGAAGTCCTTTGCAGATAATGTTTTGTCAATCTTTTTGAAGCACTGTACATTACATTCTAAAAATTATATACTTACTCTTTATACTTACTAAATATTAACTGTGACTAGCAAGGGTTTCCTTGAAATTTGAAGATCTCTTCCAGACAATGTTTCATTTGATTAAACTCTTTGTTTTCGTAACAGAGCACAGTCAAAGCTTTCAGGACAAGTAATATCTTTTCATAAAAAACACCCTCATTTTTCTCATTTCTGATACATTAAAATCAGTCTCTACATTTAAGCAAGGCATACCTGTGCAAAATTAATTTAGAATGACTGCTGCTCCTTCAGTAACAAATCTAGATTTGAATTAAACCAAAGATGAACCTGGTGCCTTGTCTTTTTCATGTACGAGTGCCAGCTGCATGGGAAGGCTAAGAAAACTAATGAAAGATGGTAATTCTAGAATTTAACTTACTTTCATATGCTAAATGTATGGAAACATATGAACATGAAATGTATGGAAACCCATGTTTAATATTTTATGTGTTAAACCCCTGTCTTTAGGCAGCCTGTCAGTAACGTGAGAGGGGCATCCATTCCCCTGTTCCCAGCAGCTGTGGGGAGGTGAGACTGGGCTCTCCTCTCCCTGGGGCTTGAGCACTCCTCGCCCCTTGCCCATGCCATCCTTGTGACCCCCCCCCTTCCACAGGCAGGTTATCTGTTCCTTAAAGACCATTCCCTTGACCACTTTTGGATTTGGCATTTTTAAATGGGGTTGTGTTGGCCTGTTTTGTACTATGGGAAACAGAGTGGGAATGTCCAGTCTCCTTTCTGATCCTCACAGGATTTATTTAATGTTTGTTTCCATGTGCGTTTGTATTTATTTTATTCCTTATCAATATCCGTGATCTTCATTTGCTTATCTATGCCTTATATAATTTCCATTTTCCGTAAGTGAACTTTCCCCCCCACCACATCTTTTTCTAGTTGGTATAACCAGAACTGAACAGTATTCTTGGTGAGAAGATACAAGTAACCTTAAAAGTGTCACTGTATCCAATTTAATTTCTTTGGCACTCATTTATTAGGTATTATTGTTACATTTTTTCATTGATGGTGCACTGTTTCTTTTCATGATTTTATGGGTATTTTAGAAATCAATGAAGTTTACCAATAACGGATCGTATGATCAGATCATATCATTATTATCAGAATGTTCCTTTAAATGTGCTTTACTTTGCATTTATCAACACTGAATTTCACCAGCTATTTGTTCATTTGCTTACCTCTGTTAGGTTCCTCTAAAGATCCTCCAGACTGCATTATCTCATTAGTGTACTGAGATGCGCTTTTTGCCATTTTACAAAATGATAGTTGTTAAAGGTGGTTAATAAATCCTCCTTAGAGGTCTGGAGCATGTGCCCTGGGTTACACCAACTGTGTTTGCTAGGGCACTGCCCTGTTCAAATGCCAGCAGAGAGCAAGGAGGCATTTTTCTTTCTGCTCAGAAACTTTGCTGCTTTGCCCATAATGCATGGGAGCTTTTGTTTCTGTTTTCGTTTCAGTCATTTTATTTGGCGCTGAAATGGGGCTCACTACTGGTCCTTAGTTTATAGGATTACTGCTGGCACCTTAAAAAGACGTGCGGCTTTTACTATACGTCGGCATTCCTATGTAGCCACTGATTTTAAACAAGAAAGAGTATTTTCTGTTAGCATCTCACCCTTGGGCTTGAACATCCTTCAAAGAAACCCTATGTTAATACTGCAGTTCTGCACTGGCTTAGATGGGGTGAGGCCCTGTAACCGATTTCGGTGGGAGAACCCACTGCGTGTGTGTGGTGAAGCCTGGACAAGGGTGGAAGGGGCATAAACGGAGCTTTGGGGTTTTGTGACAGTGAGATTGAGTAAATCTGGGACCAGAGAGCAGGAAGATTTCCTCTCACTGCCTGATGATGGTGCTGCAGGGCTGTGGGAAAAATTGCTCCTGTTCATGGTACATCGTGGATTCAGCTCTTGTTATCACTACCTTCATTTCTTGGGCTGTATCTGTAGGACACTGGTTGTGTCTAATGCTGTTCAAGTGAGAATAAATATATAATTCTTTATATCTAAGTATGATTGTTGATTGTAAGAGAGGGAAGACTCAATCATAGAATTGTTTAGATTGGAAAAGACCTTTGAGATCGTCAAGTCCAACTGTTAATCCGGGACTGCCAAATCCACCACTCAAGCATGTCCCTAAGCACTGCATTGTGCTTACCAGAGTACAGTATTACTCATGTTGGCATCCATAAAAAGAAGATAAACTATTGGACAAGTAGAGTAGTAACCCTGGGGCGGATTCCCCTTTTCGGTAGACAGGTTCACCTTACAAGAAGGCTGTGCAATTCCTACTTTGGATGGGTCTAACTTTGACTGATGCAAGTAGACCTTCCTATAGCCTATGTTCTTTGTTGCTGATGGCAGCCAGTCAGTCCACCCCAGCTCAGCAGACTTCTTGCCCAAAGGATCCAAGAAGACACTTGTGTGTGTTTTAGCTCTGCATATATCACTGCATATTGTATAGGAAAAAACCCTTTGTTATTCATCCGCCTTGCTGAGATATGTTAAATAAGCTTGAGGAGTTTAAATACAGATTTTCTTAAATCTTCTAAAATTTCAGACTAGATATTTCATTAACATGAAATAAACATTTTCGTATGGCGGTTCACTTAATTTCAGCTGCAACAAAAGAATTAACTCTGCTTTATTTCAATATTGAGTATAACCTACTTGTTTATATACTGTGAAATAGGCACAAAAGTGGTTTTTACAGTAGAATTTGTTTGCCTGAACTTCTGCTGCGGAGGCATTACGTCAGAGATGAAGATAAATGAATTAACAGTCAAAGCACACCTTCAGCGTGTGATAGGAAACACTTTATGTACCACATCATTAAACCAGAACAGAACACTAAGGGTGAAAAGCATTCATCTGGGAAACGAGTAAGTGCACTATTCAAAACATTTTTTTTCTAAGAAAAATGAACTCTGCAAACAGAGGAAAGAACCATTCTGTGAATTCTGAGAAAGTTGGATAAAGCCAGAGACTACACAGGGGAAGTTGTCACTGAACCACAGGCTGGTTGGGGTTGGCAGAGACCTCTGGAGCTCATCTGGTCCAACACCCTGCTCAGGCAGGGCCACCCAGTGCTGGTTGCCCAGGA
>JAVJGI010000032.1:35443103-35507176 GCA_035590275.1 Ibycter americanus | reverse complement strand
CTCCAGGCTGAGCAGCCCCAGCTCTCCCAGCCTCTCCTCAGAGGAGAGATGCTCCACTCCCTCAAGCATCTTGGTGGTCCTTCGCTAGAGTCTTTCCAGTCTGTCCATGTCTCTCCTGCATTGGGGAACTGGACCCAGCACTGCTGTTGTGGCCCCACCAGTGGTGGGTGGAGGGGACGGCCACCTCCAGCTGCTGGCAAGCTCCCCTCATACATCCTGGACTCTGCTGACTTTCTGACAGTTGTGGTGGCATATGACACAAACATAAGATAGAGGGAGATCTCTAGGTTTAAATGCTGTATTTATGTACGTAAGCCTGAAGCCTTGATAAGTTAACTGGCCTTTAAATATCCTGGTGGCTGAAAGTAAGGTCTTGGAGAATGAGTGGGGAACTGGAGGTGGGGGGGAGCCGAGGGGGAAGCTGGGGTACAGGGGGTCAGGGGCTGGGGGTCACTGGAGAGGGGCGGCTTTGGTGTAATTTTTGTTGTGCTGTTATGGCAGTATGATCCCATTGCTACTGTAGCTGAAACACAGGAATGTGTTACTGTTTTATGTGTTTATCTGTTGCAGTCATCTCTAGGTTTCGTGTGTGCATAGACAGTGCTTTGCTGCATGGCTGTTACTGCACGAGCTCCCTGCCACCGAGCACAAGGCGCGTATTTAGATGCGCCATCTTTTATGATGCTTAAATAAGGACTGCAGTACTATCTTAGAGGTATCAGGTATAAAGAGCATTAGAAATCCCACTTTTATGAATAGAAGAAAAAATCTGCTTCCTTTTTAGATAGAACTTCTCTGCTTTTCTGCCTTTCCCACACCTTTTTGCCCTTTACGGTTTCAAGGTAGGATGGTATTGTCCCACTCTTCTCACTTAATGATAATTTTCACCTCAGAGAACAGAACTAGGATTTTTTTCTGTTAAAGTTTAAAAATAACAAAATTATACCATGTAGGCCATATGGCAGAAAAAGGAGGTGAGAAAGATGAAGGAAAATTCAGAGCAAGAGGGTTGGTAGAATTATTGGATTTGGTCCTTTCTCTTTTTATAGGTGATTTATCTACAGCATCGCTCCGTTCCTTCTTTAAATGGGCTTATATTCTACAATTGTAATTTCATAATGACTTCCATATATAAAATTCCTGCCGTAGAGGGGAGTGAGGTTATGATTAATTTTGAACTAACAATGCTGATTATTTGAACCTGGAAAGCAAACTTTGCTGAAGAGGTGGGTTCTGGGAACTGAGTATTCAATGATAGACACAATAAAGTAACCACTTAGATAGCCTTTAAAGTTTGGGTTTTTTCTTGTCACATGTCTTTCCAGAGGAAGTATGTTATTTATTTCAGCTGCTCCAAGAAGAGCAGAAAAGTCCACAGAGCATTTCTTCCAAATCTTCGATGATTTATGAAATGTCTGGCCTTAATATAAGAAATCTTTTATTAGGACTTTGCTCTTTCTTTGCCTAGATCTGTTTCATGTATTTTAACATATGTATGATGAAGTATGAGGGGCGCGCGGCAAGGTGAACGGCAGCGCTGCCGGCATCATGGCTGCGACACGTCCTGGCTTTGCCAAGGCAGCCCTCACATTTGGCACGCTGTGGGAAGGGCTGTCCCCAGAAATGGTCCTGTGCCTGGCACATGCTGCCTTGTGCTGTGCCCCCTGTGCCCGTGCCACACTGGCCGTGATGCGGGGCTCGTCCCCGTGCCGCCACTGTCACAGCTGCTGTGGCTGTGCAGGGTGGCCAGCGGGGTGTGCGCTGCCCCGGCCCCAGCCCCTGCCGTGCTGGTCGTCCCGGCGTCCCGCGCCTGCCCGAGTTCCCCAGCTGCGCACGGCTGATTGTGTCCTGGGGAGGTTTGATCATGTGGGCTAGGAAGAAAGCTTGTTTCGGAGCTGATTTTACTGATCGTTTCTGAGTATTATGTCCTTTGATATTCTTTTATGTTCTGTTAATGGGAAGGCCAACATTTGGATACAAATATGACAGTTGTGGTGATGCTTATAAAACATACAGCCATAGTTACACAAATGCTGAAAAGTTGATAATGATTATTCTTTCAGTTGCAAAAAAAAAAGACTTTCTAATTGTGTTTAGTTCTTCTTAATATCCATCCTTGTATTCATGCCCGGTGTGTGTCCTGTCATGCATCATCTTCCAGGATAGCATAAAACTGTCATTAGGTATTGGGGAGGTGCTTGGATATATACTCCAAATACCAGTTGGTAGAACGATGCTAATGAGGGTGCGTGTGAAGCAGTTAGGAGTTAATACATCAGTTCTAAAGTGTTAATGTTAGCTAGTCCTTCACTTGGTGATCTTCCTGAACTTTATCTGTTCTGCAGCCCAGTTTCTGATAGCCACCCTCTCTCAAGCCCGAGGGGCTCCACATGGCTCCATTTCCCTGTCGCTGCTGGCCCCACGGGGACGAGATGCTGGAGTCCCAGTTTCCCTGTCTGCAGCATTGCATCCGTGTTCATGGGAGCCCGGTGGTTTTTCCCGGTGTCCCTCATTAGGTGACAGTGCACAAAGGCTGATGCTTACTGAGGCTGCTCCCTGAGACAGGTGGGCGCCTTCTGGAAAGGGCTTGCGGAATCGCCACAGCTCGGCCACTCCAGGTAATAGTGTCCTGTCGTGGACAAAGTCTGAATTTGCCGCAGATGTTTGACCTATCCGATCTACATAGCATTGTAGGAATAAATGGAGTTTGGACTACGTTACGGGAGGCTGGGCTCTCTCATGTGCTGGCAATTCTCTCTCAGCATGAGCAGCGTGAGCCTGGGCAGGGGAGTCCACATTCCGGCTTCCCTCCCTGAACAGGAGAACATCCCAGCAGGGATCCATGTACCGAGAGTGGGAAGGCTAATCCTTGTTAATCCAGCCTTGATTCAATGCTACCTCCAAAGTACAAAAAGTGGAGAGTACAAAAAATCGGGCAGAAGGAGGATGTGTTGTAACTTTCGGAGTGCTGTATTTTGTTTGTATTGCTTTTTATTAGGACACAGAAGGAGAAGAACCAAGGCTTTATAACAGTTTTAGGAACACAGCACTTGTTTTGCAAACAAAATCCCCTGCAAAAATAATTCATAGTCTTATATATGGTCATGCTGTTAAAATTTTCCTTGTAAATAAAGTGACATAGACACTATTTTAATCTGGTTTATATTTGGGTTATAAAAACAGGAAAATTGGATTTTAAGTGTGAATATAGTAGATGGAATATGTTTCCACATAAATCTGATGCATAGTTTCAAGGGAAATACTGGAAGAATGTTTTACCAGTACATTTAAAATATGGACATGCAGAAACATATTTTGTATTATTGTCTGCTTGTATACAGTTTTATACAGTGAATTTGGCATTGTGAGAAGATTTTTTAAAAATCTATTTAAAAAAGCAGCTACTCTAGGGAGTTGTGAAACTTTCAGGAAATCATTCATTTTTACTTACTTTGTTTATAGAAATTAGGGTCTAGAAATTGTTTGTGGAAAGGCTTGCTTTGATTTCAGTGGCAACAGTGCTGAACTTTACCTTGGCAGTCACAGTGAGCGCTTGTGCCGTCTCAAGGGAAGTTCCTGACTGGCTTTTTGCTTTGAGCCATGGTGTAGTCTCATCAGCGTGTTTGGATGGGTAGATTCTGGGAGGTGGTGGCGTAGTGTGTAGAGGACAGCCTGTCTGAGTCACATTTCAAAGGACTGTGATATTTAACCTAACACAGCAAGGCAGTAATTTGTCTTACACAGTAAACCTGTTGTCAGCAAATACTAAATTCTAATAAAAACTGAGAATCTTTGTAATTGTACATTTTTATATTCCAAAGACTAGATTTAATGCTATATTGTTTTCTTCATGAGTCCCCTGAATATGAAAACACTGATACAGAGAAACAAACAGAATAAAATTTGGCCTTTCCAGCTGTGCAAAGCTGTTCCAGCATTGAGGGGGGTGCTGGCGTCCCCACAGGGTGAGCAGGCTGCCCGCGGTGCCCTGCGAGTTTTGTTTATGCTGTCGTTCTGCTCGGCAGGATGATGCCGGACACCACTTGTTAACTTAGGAAAGAGCTGTTTTGCTAGAGCATGTAATCTGGCAGGTTTTGCCCATTTAATTTTGCTGGTAATGCTACTCAAAGAATGAACAACATGACAGCTACACTCAGATGCTGCCCAGGTTACATGAATGTAAATCAACACAGAGAAAGGCAGACAGTATTTTCAAGAGTTTATTGGAGAGAAATGCAGAATTCAGGAAACGTGAAGAAGAGGTCTTGAGAATTGAAAGAGCTTTACAACAGGATCAAATGAAAAGATCAAGATTATTTAAAATGTGAGGCAAAGGCATATTCGGTTCTTGGGAGGCAAGAAACAAAAAAAATTGCAGTGTTCATTAGGTCAAGACTTAAGTGCTTGACGTTTTGCTCTGACATGGGCTTGGTTAAGACTTGACAGTTGGAAAAAACACGAAGATGCCATAAAGAAAAGACAAAGAACCGTTGAGGAAAATAGAGAACAAATGGTGAAATACTGGCAGTTGATCAAAAATGTTATGGATGAGAGGTATGTCTCTTAATGCTCCACACTGTAAATGTGAATGTATTGCACAAAAGGAGATTATTTTTGGATACTTAAAGACATCTGTATGCTTGATACATATTTTCAGTAAGTACTTGTTTGTTGAGTAAACCAGATAACAGATAAATCATATTCAGCTTCACAAATAGATCAAAATTTTGATTATAGTATTGTAAAGAAAAAGGTATTCTAAAATTAAAAATACAAACCCAAAAGAAACGTAATGTTTTCTATTCCTCTAGTAAATTGAAAGAGTGAGATGATCTTGGGACTCAAGTACCTTGTGTAGTTATATACTTGCTTCGATGGTGAAGTACACGATGGTGTGTGCACAAAACGGTGGATCTAGAGGTGCTGTGCATGGGTCCCACTTCACGTGACAGTTTGGAAGCTCCCGCTCTCCAGCGCTGCTGGGGGACAGGATCCTTTGCACTTTTCCCTTACTGTAAGAGAAAACTGCAGGTTTGGAGCTTTGCTTAAAAATAAAGCAGATGGCTCACTCTTTCCTTTGCATCTCTGAATAACAGAAAATAGTAATGAGTATTTATGCTTTGCCATGCTGCTGCTGAGAATATTTGTGTAGTAGTATTGTTTAGGTTAGACACAAGCACTTCAATCTATTTATGTGTTGCACAGTGCATTGTTAGATTGAATACTGAATTGAAATTAGTGATGCCAAACTTTTAAGTGTTTTTTAACTTAAGCCATTTTGGGTGCCAAAAAAAAAAAGCAAAAAAAAAAGCAGCATGTTACTGTGTATTTTGGAGTATATCCTGCTTCAGTTAGATTAAGATCTTGAACCAGAAAGGTTAATTTTTTTAAATGAATGGTAAAAGTAAATTGTCTAATACAGTTTTTCTCTATACCCATAAATTGCTTTTTTATGATTTTATTTACAAGTATTCTTTTCAAAGGCACTTTGCAAGTTGCCAGCTGCTCTGAAAATTGACTTTAAAATAAATGTGAATTTCTGTATTTGTTGGATCTGAGTGATGAGACAATCCATTTCCATTCAGAGTTTCTTTAGTGTTTGTAAAAGTCCTGTAGGATTCAGTAAGTTAACAGCCATGTCACTGATTCCTCGATTTATGACCTTTCTGTCACCCAAGCCCCATCAACTGTGCTCTTTTGATTTACACTTGTGATGAAAAGTAGATTAATAAACAATGCATAAAATGTAGTTGAGTGATGCTCACGCCCCTTAAGCTGTTTATTCTTCAGGCTAAGTGGAATAAGGAATCATAATGGTGTTGCGAAAGATAAACCGACTAGAGAGAGACCTGTGAATTGATGGGAGAAGCTGGGTTGGTCTCGTTTGTCCAGGAGATGGTGAGGAGGTGATGGGATCATGGTCTGTGAGAGCCGTTGTGGAGAATTTCTCCTGTGGCTGGAAGCTGATGCTATAGGCAGGTTTGGAGTGTAAGCAAGCTGCAGTTATTTAACAGCCAGCGCAGCGTGCCATAGGAGCAGCTCACTTAGAGATGTAGTTGATCACTTGAAGTCACTAAATCAAACTGGATGGATGTCTCTGCATTAGTCACCCAGAAATTACGGGCTTCATATGGGAATCACAGAATGAAAATAGGTTATGTTATCCAGAAGGTCAGACTAGGTAATCGTAATAGTTGCTTTCTAGCTGTAAAACCAGCAAATCGATAAATGCTTATTTTTGTCAGAAATGTCAGTGGGTATGATTATTCAGAGCTCTGGGGAGAAACCCTTTTGGTCAGATTTCTTTATAATAATTAAAACAAGCACAAACATTTAGTTCCAAGAATGTTTATTCCACATGGTAAGGTTAAACCCAAGTTCTGTCAAATTGTGTTTCTCTACCAGGAGTCTCTCTCCTACATCTGCAGTATGAGAAGCAGTAACCTGTGCTTGCAGGGGAAGACACATAGTCACTCTGACGCCTCCTGTGAAACATGTTCAAACTCTGAATATTTATGGAAGTGCTGAAATTTGATGCCACTTTTCTAATTTGAACTGAGCTCTCATGTAGACACAATGAAAAAGCACTCATTCTTAAAAATTATAGAACTGTAATACTAGACACGCTGTTCATATTTGCCTGGCTGTAACAACAACAACAACAAAAATTAACTAGCACGCTGTAGTGTCTGGTTTAGCTCAGATTTGTCTGTAATTCCACTCAGAACAGTAAATATCTGCTGTTTCAGGCTGAATGGTGTGGCATTAAATATTTACATTGATTAAATAAGTACTGCAAATCTGTGCAGTTACCTGTCCTTTCTCTTACAACTGGATTTTTAATACTGCATAATAATGGGAGGAAATGCCTACATTGTTAAGGTGGCAAAATACAAAACTACAGCTCGCAGCCCTGGGGAGAGCTCCTGGCGGGTGCCTGGGGGTGTGCAGCGCCTGCTGCTGCTCCTTCCCCCGGGATGCGTTTGCATCATCCCTCTGCCCACCTCTGACACAGCCATCTTCTCCTAGCTGCTAATGGTTGCCAGCGCGTCTTCTACTTTCGCTAGTTTCCCTGTTTTCATACATACAGTTACTTATGCTTTGGGTTTATTTTGCATTAATTATTTGTATATCTGTGTCATTGTGGAAATATACCTGATGCATGTTGGTGGCCACGCCACAGAGATCCTCCTCTAGGCCCTGGATCGAATAATGGAAAAATAGCTTGTATGTATCATTATTGGTATTAACACCACTGGTGCTATTACAAAAAAAAAGGAATACAGTCCAGAATATTTGCCTGTAAATAGCTTTTTGCCCCCTAAAATTAGTCTTTCTGGATAGAATCAATTTATTTTTTAGCAATACGTAATTTGGTTAGAAAAAGCTTTCATAGAAACAGAGATAAAACATTTTATAAAAGTCATATGTTAGACAAATGTTAAATGTTTTACAAGTATATCAGCTGTGCTTGAAAATTCTTTGCTGCACTTAGTTGCCAGTTGAAGGTAATATCTGTAATGTATTGGAGAAAAAGCAATTGAAATACTCAGCATAAGATAAATGATCTTTTTAGTTGGAGTATAGAGTCCATAATTACAGTAAGAACAGATTAGGAAAAATAACATTCTATCATATCTCCTGTTCAGTGTTTACAGAAATTCTGGGTATTTATTTAATATTTAAATAGTCCATCTCCAAGAATGTTTTCATTGTTTGATGTGGTCGAGGAGTTCTCTGACACCCTTCATCATTCATCTAGATTGTTTTTGTAGGCGTACAATATTTTAAAATTCTGTCTTTTTATCTGCCGAGTGTTTTTACCCAGGCATTTTGTTAAACTGCTAATGAGTCCCGTGGGGCAATATGTTTAAATTAAACATACATAAATACCTGTTATAAATTAAAAAACAAAAAAAAGCAAAAAAGTCTCACTATATACATAAAAAGACATATGAAGCTGAACTGTACTGTTAAATAATAGGTTAGGATTAGGGCGGCCTTCCCCGTTTGTTTTGCGGGGGTGAGACGGGCTGCTCCGGTGGGGCTCGGGGTGTCGGGCGGGGGCCCGTGCAGGTCTGGCAGCTCCGGGTGCTTGCGGAGCAGTTCTGCGGGGCAGCACCGGGAGGGCACGTCCAGCCGGCCCTGTGGCCAGCCCCTGTGCAGCGCGGCTCTGCCGGGAGCCAAGGACCACTGGGGATGTTCCTGCACCCTGGCATCGTCCTCTGTGGCGCGTCCCACCTCTGCCAGTGCAGAGATTATTCTGTTTCTTCCCCAGTGCTGTCCTTTAACAGATACATTGAACTTGCAGATGAATACATAGACAGCTCTTGTTTCTGTAAGGACTTTTTACTAACATAATACATTGTGCTTTTTTTTAATGATGTTCACTTCTTATTGCCATGTCTTTCCTGTCCTCCATGTGTTCTCTACTTGTAGTTAAATATTTCGCTTCTTTTTTATCCAGCATCAAAGAAGCTGCATTGTCTTAATAGGAAAGGCTGGTGGGTGCTCGAGGTCTGGGCATCCTTCCAGCGCTGCAGGGTAGCTGAGGTGAGGCCGGCTCTCCCCAGGGCATACCTGAGATATCCCCCTGGTTGTCTCAAAAGGAATGGGAGTTTTCTGACCGGCAGTTGCATCTGAGTGAGGAGTCTTGTCTGCATCAGTTCTCATTTGTGTCACCGCTCCTGTTTCACGTTCTGTTGTATTGGCCGCTACAGCCTCTTCTAACCAGGGGTAAAAAAAACCAAACCCAAAACAAAGAATAGAGAAACAACTGTTTTTCACTAATACGGCAATAATTGGAATTGCAGAAGAATAGTGTGAGTCTCCCGAGAGACCCGTAAGTGCTTTAGAAACCATAAATGAGAAATGCAAGTTAAGAGCATTGGAGGTTTCACTAAGGCTTAGGGCTCTGCCTCCACCCTGGGCTCGCTGCTGTGCCTGGCGGGGAGCGCCGGTGGAGGGAGAAGAGCTGGATACTGAAGGGCGAGGACTGGATGTGCAGGGTGAGGAGCATCAGTCTGGGCGGGGAAGGGAGTCAGCCCAGGGTAACGCTGAGCATCTAGCAGTGCTTTGAAACTGTTCTCTTGTTTTCTTCCTCAAAGCCAGCAGGCTGTAAGGACTGCAGTCAGGCTGTTCTGCGTGAATCCCCCCTAACACCTTACTTACTAAAAGCTCAGATAGGTATTTCAGGGGAAAAAAAAAAAAGTAATTTGCCTATTTGGCCTCAATAGTGACAAGTAGAGGCTTGCTGGAGGTGCAGTGAGAAAGAGCTTCTGCAGCGAGTTTTGCTCCTAGTATGGGACAAACAAACCACTGACATGTATTAGGGATTTGTTTACTGTTTTAGCTTATTTTTCACTGTTTAAAATCTAGTTTTTCTGTATAAGCTTAGTGTTAAGCAACAGTTAGTCCTTTTGAATTAAGCAGAGTAACTGTAGGAGAGTAAAGATGATCCCCTCTCAAAGTTTTTGGGAAAAACCACTTAAATTTTGCTTGGTAAAGTTGTACTTTCCAGCAGATGGCAGCATATATTCAGTCTTCACTAAAAAAAACCAAAACCCAAACCCCCATCAAAATCAAAAGAAAGTAAAATCTTTAGAAAATATGAAAGAAATGCTTACCGAAGTCCAAAATATAATCCTTGCAATGTTGTTTACAAGTATCTATTTTTTATATAATCAGCGAATATTTGATAACTATTGGTCTTAATGTTAATAAATCCTTTTAGAAATTGCTGTTGAGAAGCACACTGTAGGAGCTCAACAGAGGAAATTCAGTGAAGTGTGCAGTAAGTGGAAGAAAGTCATTCTTTCTGACTCTAGGGTGTTTTTCAGGCCTGAAACACAAATGAGAAAGGCAGGGGTGTGGGGCTGTTTTTTTTCCTGCAGGAAAATGAAGGCCTATGATCTGTGCTTTAGCCTAAAAGTAATGCTACAGTAAGGATTTGATTCCAGTGCCCTAATATCAAACACACCTTGATAAATTTGGGGCTTTTTTAAATATATATATCCACGGTGTGCTGTGGATTGCCTGCTGCGGGGAGATGCCCTGGCAGGCTGTGGCTCAGCCAGGTGCTCACCTCGCCCTGGCCTGCGGGGACACGGCGCAGCCGGCTCTTGGCACCTCTGGGGGACCCTGACCACAGAGGGCTAGCCTTGTAACTTTGTGCTTCTATGGAAATGAGGGGTTTTGTAAGAAAATCTTGTCTGCTTTGTATTCTCTAGGTATACTCCCTGGAAAATGATGCTAATGCAGGAAGACATGAATGATTATTTTGTACTGTTCTTGGCAGTAGTTTCAATATTCTTATTTTCTGTTTATTGCCAGCATTTTTGCCTTTTCAATACTGTACTTTTTTTCTTTAATATATGGCTTTTGTTTCTGTTACACTTATTTATTATAAATACATTATTCTGCTACTGGTTGCACTAATGTCTTTTGGGGACTTTTTCCTTCAAATATAGGGAAGGAAAGAGGGAAAGAAAAGAGAATTTTCTGCTTTGGGGGCTGGTCAGTGCTGCCTGCAGAATGGGCTGATCGGCTGCTGCTTTTGTGAGAGGTTCCTTCAAAAAACCACACTTCATATGGCTGCTTGTCAGTGACTCTGACTTTTGAGGCTACAGGAAAGCTACCAAAGTGCCAAGGTGTGTACTTGATTTGATGGAAGCCCATGCTGGTAGCGGAGGTCACTTGTGTTGGCCACGTCATGGATGTCCCAGCTGATGCCACACCTGCTGGGTGGCTGGCACATTGCCGATGGGAAGCTGCCTCCATGCTTACAGGCGGTGGCACGGCTCTTGGAGCAAGGCCGCTTGCTTCACCTGTCAAAATCCCATGTGAACAAATTCATCCCTGTCCTTCCTAGCTGTCCGCGTTTGTCTTGCCAGGGCAATGGAGGCCAGCCAGGTGCAGCACCCCTCTTGCCAAGCCATGCTTTTACATAAAGTCATATGTGATCTGTTCACCTTGTTCTGCTGTACCTTAGAGGCCTGCTGGCATCTGTTGCTCCGAAATACTTTGCCTTCCTTGACCCTGGAGAGGTGCTTGCAAGGTGCATGAGATTGCTCAGGTTTTGAGAGGGTGGAGAAACAAGGCAGGGACAAATGTTTGTGTTGGCAGGACGCAGTGGTTAGGGTTGATATACTGTGGCTGGTTAATACCTGGCCTGAGGAGTTAGAAGCAGCTTGTGTCTTTATAGTTTATTTTTATTTTATAGCTTTTGGCAGATACCCAGAGAACTAGATGAGTCCCTTTTTGTTTTCTCCTGTATCAAAAAAAACCCTCAACAACCCTATGCTATGCACCACTGAGTGTATAAACATAAAAAATAGCCTCTGACACAAAGCAGTCCTCCATTTCTGCAGGAATGCTGTGTACTTGTGTGAACTGGGGAAGCATTGTCATCCCCTGCTCATGAGTGGGGAGCGAAACCCCAGGGCATCCCGGCTCTTCTGCAAGCAGTGAATGGTTTTCCGTGAGAGAGGACCGGGCTGTGCTTGCGGTGCAGGAGTCAGAGTAACTGCCCGGGTCTCCAGCAGAACCAGGGGCCAACAGCCCGTGTTTGAGTCCACAACCATTTCTTCTGTGTATTTGTTACTGACTTGGAGAACACCAGGCAGACACAAATGATGAACTCTGCACAAGGCTGAGTGGTTTTAGGTCATGTAACTGGCATTTCTGTATTTGGTTTCCATGAACTCGCATTCCTCCCTAAAACACTGGAATTCTGTGAGCAGCGCAGCCCAGATAAATCTCATCATTTTCGTGACATTTCTCAAAGTAACAAGTTTTCGCTAGCACTTAGACCAGCAAATTTCTACATTGTTGGGTTTTTTTATGAAAAGAGTCAAGGCGTTTACCGCAGCTGTAGTTCTGGAGGCTTTTGACTCTTTTATGTTAAGCAGAGAAGGCTGGTTTTCTTTCTTTTTTTAAATTAAATCCACTTTAAATCCAATTTAAATTCAAGACTCCTAAAGCAGGACCTTCAGACCAAAAGACTTGACAAGGGGTGGCAGTGAGCTGTGCCGTTGAGTCACCTGTTCCTTCCACGCTGGCGTCAAGCACAGCCAGAGCGTGTGTACCACAGGTGCTACCAACGACCAGCCAGTGAAGTTAACTTTTTTCATCTTCATCCATCCTCGGGTACAACTTGGGGCAGGAGGGTTCCCTGCTGGCTGGAGGTGCTTTGAGAATTCTTGTGTGTGTATGAAACATACCAATGCACATGTAAACAAATATGTAATATATTATATATACATACATTAGTGTAGGTACACATACCTATGCGTGAGCGCATGCGCTAGCTGCCTTCGCCCCCCTCTTTTGAGGCCCTTCTGATGGGATCCGGGTGTCTCTCTGCTTGGAAGGAGCCCCAGGTGTAATGGCATGTGCTGCCCGCCTGTATGAACAGAATGAAAGGAGTGGTCTGTTACGGTGCTAAAAAGTCCATGTGGAGTGATTTGGCGTGCCCACGAGCAGTGCGAGTGTGCAGGACGTGGTCTGGCTCCTGGTCGGCCACACCGCCTTTCGTGACTGTTTACAACAGGGAGCAGCATGGAGCAATCCTCCTGAGGCAGGCGGAGTGCTAGATGATGCTCTTGCTCTTCTCCAGCTGTATTTTCCCCAAGAGGCTCTTAACTTTAAAGCTGTGAGGTATATTTTACATACCTGTCTGTAGAGGATGTCCCCCTCATGCTGTCAGCTCTCCTGCTGGCTGCTGGAGTCCGTTTGTAGCCGTTGGGCTTCTTCAGCCTGTGGAGCCAACGTGCGGCATACTGTACGTGGCAGATAAGCCGGGTTCTCGCCTAACTCTTCTTGAGCAATTTCTCTAATTTATTAGGCATAAACAATCTTTCTTTCAGAGTCAGGCATGCATGTCTCATTCTAATTATATTTTTCCCCTCTAACCCGTTTTTGTTCAAGTTGTTGCCACAAGCAGTGGTGATAATGTTCTCTTTCCATTGTTACTATAGAGAGAGGATCTGCTATAATTATTGCTTAAATTGAGTTTTTCTTCATTGAAAATGTTAAAATATCTGTGGATGCATGATAATGGATTCATACATCTACCAAAGATGCCATTTTCCGGCCAGGCAGAGATGCTTCTTCCATCTCCCAGTCATCTTGCTGTTGTGGGTGAGCAGGACAGGATCCGGCCGTGCTGGAGGCGCAGGCGGGAGAGGAGGCATGAGACACAGCACAGGCAGGTGCTGCTGCACCAACTACAGCAGCACATGAATTGCTGCATCCTCCGTGCACACACAAAGAGCTGCAGTGCTCATTGTCCCCCTGTGAGTCTGATTTCTCAGGCGTTGTCGTTAGCCAGCGGCTGGTAGCTTAACTCTTGTTCTGTGCCTTTCCAGAAGCACGGTGTTTACACCACCAAAAACCATCCGAGAAAACCCTCCTCCGGCAGTGCTGTCTGCTCGGTGGTTGAGCCATCAGCTGGATAAAGCTGTCTCAGTGCTTGTGCTGCTTGGCATAATGGGATTTAAAACTGTGCTGGTTGCTTACAGGCTGTGCTGTTGGCCAGTTGTGTTGCTGTGTTTTACAGGGCTACAGCTGAGCTCTGATGCATGTGAGGTGTGTTCATCTTGGACCCAGCCTGACATGATGCTACTGGGAGTACTATTAGCTTTCAAATGTCATTTAGTATTGCCTGCTTTTAAAGACAACTATCCTTAAAACTGGGTTAGCTCGCTGCCAGCCTGGACAAGGCTTCCGCCAGCTTCTGTACCAGTTTGTAACACACCATCAGCGGTTGTGGGTGTGAGCAGGGGAAGACAGCTGAAAGCGGGTGGCAGCAGCAGAGAGCAGAAGCAATGCTGTTCAGTCAGGCAAATTGCTGCTTTGAGGAGTCTGCAGAAGGAAAACTTGAGGAAAGAGGAGCACAAAAGCCATGGGCCAAACTGTCATTTGATGGCATTCATTCATCCTGGGGTGCTTGTTAGGACCTTGAAAATCCTTTTTTCTCCCTTCAGAGTCCCTTTGTTTCTGACTACTGAAAACGTTCAGAGAACTGTCCTTGGAGGCTGAAGCACTGCCCCTTAATTGCCCCCAGAACTGCCATGGAGCAATGCTACTCTCACCTTTGCTGCCTCAGCATGGGCAGCAGCAGCTCACTAGTGGGAGGTAGCGTAGGTTTTCTGTGCATCTTCATGGGATGCTGCTGTGGGGATGTGGCTTCAGCGCGTGGTCTGCACATGGCCACAGGCTCGGCACGTTGGTTGCTCTGCATCTGCGGCACAAGGTGTGGTAGGATCCTTCCTCCTAGTTGTTCACTACATGGGGTTTTACGTGGTCAACCAGCCAACTAACGCGGTAACGTGGCTTATCTTTTCCTCTTTTAACTGGTTCCCAGTGTGCCTCAGTCACAGTTGAAGCCCTCACCAGAAAGTCCTGTGCTTTTCGCATAAATCCAGACAGATGTTGAACCTGTTGATATGAGGCTTGCTGAGGCACAGCCTGAGTTTCAGCTCAGCAGCCTTTGTGGCATGGGAAGGCACTTCTTCAAGCGCCTGGAGTTTAGGATGATGACTCTATGCGTTCACTTCTGTAAACTGGGTTCCTGAGAAAATGAGACTGAAACTGTGATATGCTCTATTTGTTTAGGTTTTTCCCAAAGGTCTTTGGAAGCTCTTGACTAAGCCAAAGTTACCTTGAAATAAGGATGGGAATCTTTAAGATAATCAAGTGCCTGCTTTCAAAACCAGGTAGGAAGCTGGGTGGGTGGGAAATGACCTCAACTCAGCCAAATGATGGTGCGTTTATTTTCTGATGAAATTGGACTCTGAACGTGACCTAAATCCACATGCTGTCTCAGTCAAGCCCATTTCTAACTTTTTGGTGAATCTCCTATTTATTTGGAAAAAGAATAATAAATGTCTTACTTTTGCGTAACCAACAGAGGAGATCTGTCTGATATGTATCGGTGACCACTGGGAAGACATATAGAAACACTTCCACAGCAACTACTTTTTCCATGGAAAAAAAAAAAAACTAAAAAGAATTGCAAATAATTCTCTCTTTTCCTAGCCCTGTGTTTAATAAAAGTCTAATGAAACGATGTCAAAATGGGTGAGTAACTGTTAGATGTATAATTAAACCTTTCTGTGTAATACGGGGCACTGTGAGATCAAATGAATTATGAGATTTCCCTTCTGGACATATTACCTTACTGAAAGCTGTCAATATTTTTTAACAAGAAAGACTGAAAGGATGTGGGTTTTCCAAAGAATGGGAAAGTTGTAAGCTGTGTAGCTGTCTAATATTAGCTCTGAAAGAAAAAAATGTGAAGTCTGTAAAGAAATATTATCGGTTGTATTGACACCTGAGACCAGATCGTGTTTTTAGCTGGCTGGATACAGTGTATCTTCAGTGTTGTGTTGTTGTTGTTCTGAGCCCTTTGTTTACAAGTTCCTTGCCAAGATATAGTCCTGTAATGGTTGCTGGTTAATAAAAAGATGAAGAATGTGATTGATGGCATTTTAGATGCAAACAATGGATGCTTGATTTTGCCCTCTTCATCATGTCCTTAAGGGAAGAAGAAATAGGTACGAGGAGCCCTTCACAGCCAGGGAAGGAAATGAGGCTCCGGGAAGACTTTTGAATGCAGCTCTAAATAGATTCCAGACACTGCAAAAGAGCAAAGCAGCTTCTAAAGTGCAGGGAAAAATAAATATTTTTAAAGGATTTCAGCATATTTAACATAAAACATGTTGATTTATAAGAGTCTAATTATTACAATCATTAAAAGACCATGATTATCATTAAAAGGCTATTATCAGAAATGAAATGCTAAAAACAAATGGTATATATTAAATAGGATCATACATATTTCATAGAACATATTATACTGCAAAATAAGTTGTCACGTAGCCATGGCAATGACTTTTAAGTTACCCTTTTTGATGCCTTAATGCACTGCTCTGCATGTTTTAGTGTCAAGCCTCTGAACATGCCCAGCACTCAAAAGCTCCCACGGAGAATGAATATACAGGGCAATTATATACCTAACCGGTCGCTTGCATATATAAATACTGTTCACCGGCACAGGACACATTGCTGGGAGCTGTCGGTGTTGAAACAGAATTGCAGATGTGGATGGTCTGGCCATGTTTCATCTCCCAGGAGCTGGGTGAGAGCAGCTGGCGGCAGCTCAGCTCCACTGGCCCCACTGTGGTTTTCCACAGAGTTATCCATATCGGGTTTTCCGTAGAGTTCCCAGTAGAAGGCATTCAAGCTTCGGATGTATGTGCCTGGATCTCATAAACCACAGGCAAATGTATTTATTAGGACATAGATTGACTGCACTTCTAAATGCCCCCTAACTAAGAAGTTTTCAGAGTGTAATTAAAATGCAAAGGCCAATATTGACTTCTCAATTAAATTCAAGGCCAGGGTAGGTAGGAAGGGTTTTATTGTAGGCAATGGGGCTACTCCTGATCCTCTTTGTTCTGAACTGGACATCTGGCTGCAACAACTTTTTTTTTAAAAAAGGGAGTTCTGAAATATATTTGTGCATTTAAAGTTCATGATATTTTTGTGGATATCCTCTTCCTTTTTCATTTTATACCAGTTTCCTTTTCTTTTGAGTGTTTCTTTGATTTTTCTGTCAAAGAGCTGATAGGTACAGCATGTCTGATAAGATCCAGCAGAGATTAAAATAAGTTCTGTTTTGTGGTACAGAAGAGGACAGTTTTTACATATCAGATCTCATAAAAGCAGAAGCGTTGTATGCGTGGTAGGTGCTGAACTCTCATTTACCCTGTCAGTATCACCTGGAACGGGGGGCAGTGCTCGGTCCTGATGCTACTGCAGCCACTGGAAGGCTTCTGCTGCAGCTCCTGTGGTGTGGCTGCAGCCAGTGGAGGGGGAGACCCATGGGCTTGAGCGGGCAGTGTTACCCGAGAGGAAGGCTCCAGGGTGAGGAACTGTCACCGAAATACACCCTGGAAAACATCCAGGTGTTTAGCCTGGGAGGCAACTCAGAACAGAAACCTTGGAGGCGGAGTTGCATAGACTTGGCTGCACCAAGTAGGGCAGCAATATGATACTATTTTTTTTAATGGGTATGACATGCTCTCTGTCTGTGTTTGTTTGGTTTTTAACTTGGCATTGCAGGAAAATATCCCAGATTGTGCCTTCATTCTTCAGCTACATATTAATTAGTATGTTCAAGGCCAGGCTTTATGTCCTCGCCTGTCTGGGGATTAAAGTATGTCCATTCAAGGGTGTTCTGTTGGCCCCTTTCCTGCAAGGCTGGGAGAAGAGGCTGGGCAAGGTGGGAGGAGGGAGGGTGCTCCAGACAGGAGGAGGGGGGCAGTGGGAGGAGACCCGCCTGTGTAATTAGCAAAAGAAAAGCAAGTGGGAATGAGTCATGGGAGAGCTTTGAATGTGTCAGGTACCCAAGTAATGTTTTCTCAGTTCACTTCAGGAATGCTTTACTTTTGTGGATCAGAGTAATTATTGTAGCTTTAATATGAGAAGAATTGGGAATCCTGTACATTTTAAAGGGGCAGAGTTTCTTGACCTATGTGTAACATTATGATTAATACCTGGTTAGAGTTTGCATCTTGAGCTGAAAAAAATGGGGGAGAGAAATGCCGTTTCATGAAATGCAGGTCTGTATACGTTAATCCATCAAAAGATTCAATGTGACATGTACTACTTATTTTGGTGGTGGTGCTCCGGCACCTTCTTTCTTCCCTCTGCCCCCGAAGTCCTTCAGTTTCTTGATCAAAAATACTCTTCAGGTTCCCAAAAAATGAGGATTTCCACAACTTCTCTTAACTCATTCTTCCAAAGTAGTAGATTCAGAGGATTTTTTTCCCTGATTCTTTCCCCCTGGCTCTGTTGCTGGCGACTCACATGTTGCTGGCATGCTGCTGTTAGCAGGTGGCCAGGCCTGCAGAGCCATGAGCTGGCATGGAGCAATGAACCCCACATCCACCCTGAGCGCCTGGGGGTGGGCTCCCGCCTGCCCCAGCACTCAGGATGGGGCCGTACGCCCCGGGGAATTTAGGGTGTCATCCAAGATCACCCCTTGAGGGCTGCATTCGCATGTCCCAGCTGGCGCTGGACAGCTTGCTCCTCCAGGTTAAGAGAGAAGAGAAAAGCCACCAAAATCTGCCTACTCTTCATCTAGCTTCTGTGTGTTGCGAGGACTGCGATCATTAACTCGGGATCACCAGATCTAAGGCTCAGAGAATGGAGAAAACAAAGTGCTTCTAAGTGTGTGAATGCACGTGAGGGAGGAGTTCAGGTGGGAACTGAGGTGAGAGTGAAGAAAGTTATTTTGGTTCAGTTTTCTTGTCAGCTTTGCTTTGGTTGTAGGCTTTTTGAGACTGCAGGTGAAACTGTTACGCCTCTGCAGCGATCAGTGTCTGCCCGCACCCAAACAGCACACCCTACGTGTGAGGCAATATTGCAATCATGTCATCATTGCCACCATCAGAGTGCCTTAACAAGCTTCAAGGTGACACCGTAGTCACTCAGAAATTACACAGATGTGTTAGATAGTGACATTCATGTCATCCTGACACAATGGTGACATTAGCATCTAATTATCTTGTAGTCAATTTAACATCAGTCACATCCTGTATATCATGTATTTTACCACCTTGACTAGCTGAATCTCCCAGGGACATTGAATAAGTTCAGATCACCAAGAACTCAGGTGATCGAGGAAGCGTTCAATAAATTCGATAGGCGTTGCGGCGCAGAGCTGTGTTGAATGACAGGGTGGTTTGCTGCTGTAAGGCCTGGATAAACAGGGATGCACATAGTGATGCAAATGAATGGAAAGGAAAATGAGAAGCTTGGACTCAGAAAACCAGACAGGAACAGTGTTATGGCCATCTAGCTTCCAGAGCCAGCCAGCACACTGGGACCTGATGCCCGATGGATGCGGCAGCAGCCCTGCCTGCGCAGGGCAGAGGAGCGGGTGTGCAGGGAGCACGACAGAAACCCCAGCTTTGCTGGGAGGATGATCCCATTGATTAACACAGTGCAATTATAGCTGACCTAACTTAAATCTGTTCAGCTTCTTCCTGTTGTTGGGACACCACTAATTTCTCATTAGCACCAGCTGCAGCCGGGACCGTCATGGCATTATTGTGTGAGATGGTGAAACTTGGTTTGGATGAGCAGAGGACAGGGTGATCGTTACTGCCATTACCGAAGACTGATCGTTTCATCCAGACATCTGAGACATCGCGGAGGTTGGTCAAGTGGTGAGAGGAAACAGTGAGTAATGTATTATACAAAATTCCAGTGTGAGCGAGACAAATGATCCACATTAAACAACTCAGCCAGTTCTGCAAGTCCTGACACATTGTGCTGTCCTGTGAGATGCTTGTTGTCTCCAAAAGGGTGAATTTTAGAGAATAGTATTGAACTCTTCTGTAAGAGCGCACTACTCTAAAACAGTACCACTGTTCTTACTAATAAGCACTCCTGAAGAACAACTGTGACGTTAGGGTTCTGGGAATCCAGCCACCAGAGTGTTTTCCTCTGTTTAATTAGGTAACAGTCAACGTATTTCAGAAATAATGTCTCTCCCTCAAGAACCATCTGTTGTAAGTGTCAAGTTTTCTGCTTCTCAATTACCCTTTTTTTCAGAAAGCATTTCTGATTTTGATTGATCTTCAGTTGTTATTAATGCCTTCCTGGCTGTTTTTTTCCAGAAATGAGAACTATAAATACGTATTTGTGAAGGTAATCGTACCTGTATTAAAGGCCCATCACAGAAAATGAAACAAAAAAATTAATGCATCTTTGCATCTCAGTATTATTCAGATGAGTCCTTATTTTATTTTTTTTTTTTTAATGGGTGACCTGGTTTAGGGATAGTTTTATGCGTGTTTATTGTGTAGGGAATCATACCTAAGTATCTTCTCACTTAGCACTTAAGGTCACTTAAGGTAATTGCAAAACTTAGTTTTAACGACATGGTTAGTAATGAATTGCATTGGCTACCCAGAGCAGTTGTCCTAATGTTATCAGTCAGCTGCTTAGATATTCACAAGGGAAATCTTATCATTATTCACAGAGACAGAGAAACAAACATTAAATTTAATTGCACTACCGAGCACCAGAGTCATAATCTTTATATGACAGCTAATGCTTTCATTACTTATCAATTCACTTATTACGTTACTCTTTCAAAAAGCTAAGCATCTAACAAATAGAAGTAGATCTTTCTCTTCTACGTATGTAAAGACAGATAAATGACAGAGTGTGATTGAATAAGCATACTGGGTAATTTTATTTTATATGAATAGTTTACTAACTCCTGATGGCATTTTTATATATCTTGTGAAATATGTTTCCCTTTCAAATTTGGAAAAAAGTTTTCATCTATGGTACGTAGGCCTTCTTTCAGCAAAGTCTGCAGTACCTCATTAGGCTCAGGCAGTTCCTGAAGCACATCCTTCTCCAGAAGCATTCTCAGGCAGAGATCTAATTCGTGCAGCTGGAGTTTGCAGTGTGCCAACTCTGATCCAGCAGGATTCCTACACACACGATTAACCCTACGTACATGAGCAATGCCGTGTATGTTGACAGTGTTTCTACACGTCAAAAATTAGTCGCGTCCTTCAGTACCCTCCTGATTGTTTTCCTTGAATGCGCTTCATTAAACGCCTGCCTAAATGTTTGGAAGAGGAAGGTCTATAAGAGAATCAAAGAATGGCAAGGAAGTCGCAAAGTCATATTCAAATTTTGATGCTACTTTAATGAGTTTCATGCAGTTTTTGCATGCAGTTATTTTGTGTAGAACCAGCCTGTACTGGCCATTCCAAACTAGTGTTATCAAAGAGCTGCTGATATCTGATTTATTTAATTATCAAACTATATCTGAAGCCTGTTGCTTGGTGGTGTTTATAACCCTCACGTTATCGCTGCAGTGTAGTCGCAGTAGTTGCTTTCATTGCAGTCTAGCTTCTTGCTGATGAAATAATGCAAAAAGCACCTGAAAATATCTGTTTGGTGTCTGGAAAGAAATCAGATTTGGCCGTGGTTTTTACTGCTCATTCAGATACTGTCCTGGTTTCAGCTGAGATGGAGTTAATTTTCTTCTGTTTTTTCTGGTGGTGCAGCGCTGTGGGTTGGCTTTGGTGCGAGAGCAGCGCTGGCAGCGCTGGTGGCTTTGGTTGTTGCTGGTGATGTTTGTACCATGTCAAGGGCTTTTCAGTTTCTCAGGCTGTGCCAGCGGAAGGGCTGGGGGGGCACGGGAAACTGGGAGGGGACATGGCCAGGCCAGCTGACCTGAACTGGCCAAAGGGACGTTCCCTACCATGGAACGTCACACTGAGTATATAAACTGGGGAGAGCTGGCCTGGAGTTGGCTGCTTGGGGACTGGCTGGGCACCGCTCAGTGGGTGATGAGCACTTGTATTGTGCATCACTTGTTTTCTTTTCTCCCTTCCCTTTGGATTTTATATTTATTATTATTATTGTTGTTGTTATTATTATTGATTTTGGAGTCTTTTTGGTAATTATTAAATTGTTCTTATCTCAGTCCTCTAGTTTTACACTCCTTCCTGATTCTCCTCCCCATCCCTTTGCAGAGGGGGAGGGCAGTGAGTGAGCAGTTGCGTGGTACTTAGTTACCAGCTGGGGTTAAACTGTGATGGATATGTGTGATTGATAGAGGCAAATACAAACAAACAAAAAAAAAGCATCCTATCAAGTTGCCTGCCCAGTGCTAAGGGACGCAGGTAACCGCTGACTCTCTTTGTTTCATGCTGGCATCAGAAGAGCTATATCCATAATTTCACTTTTAATTAAAACCGGGGATTGTTTAATTTGTTCCCTGCAATGGTATTGGAGATGTATCCAACAGCAGGCACAGTACATGCCAGCTTCCTTTTGATTCGGTGATTCTTGCTATGCACCTCCACTTAAGCTGTAAAACCAAAACTTTTCAGCAGTCTAAGGCTTTAGCTTATTTTTAAATGATTATAGTGCTGGTAATAAAGCTTTCATGGGGAGTGAGAGGAGATGAACATTAAAATAGTTAGGTTAAGTGGCACAATAATTGCACCTGCTAACAAATTGGGGGGGAAGTCCTTTTTGTAATAATTTCTTTGCTTTGCATAATATTTGAGTCTAAAGCAAACAGGTTTTTTTTCAGTGTGCTGTTGATGTGTGTATACTTGATGTGCCATGTTAATAAAGCACATGAAAATTCAATAATCGGCAGGTCGTCCTCTTAACACACAGGCTTACCATTACCCAGAGTGCGCACAGCAAATGAAGAGTTCAATAATTCATAAACAGAATTCTGTACTCGGCAGAATGGAGGAAGTGAGGGTAATCCTGCCTTATAATGCAAGATCACCCTGAAGTAAAGCCCTTTAGGAAGAATAAACCTTAATAAACAAAAAGTGTCTGGAGCCACTGATCTTTTTGTTTCAGACAGACAGCTCCTCTGTTATTACTTTCCAGACTTGTTTTGATCATTACGGCTTGTGTTGCTCTCTTCAGGCCCAGCATCCTCCCAGTGTACCAAGATTTCGTTCCTGCGTTTGCTTTTGCTGTGCTCCCGCTGCCACTTTGCAGGCGCTGGGTGATGTGCTCCCTGGCCCGCATGAGCCTGCGTGGGTGACACCTCTCTAACTGCGTCTGCCCGTTTACATGCTCCTTTTGCCCCTCGCTCCAGGGTACCACAGTGCGTTTGGAGGTGATGTGCTGCTTTGAGGATGGCTCAGAGTTGCTCCCTCGGGAGCAGCGGTGGAGCTCAGGGTGGTTCCCTGCAGGAAGCAGCTTCCTCAGGCTGCCTGGGGGCCCGGCGTCCCCTGCCTGGTCTTGCTGCTGTGCTGCCACCAAACGCGCTGCCACCGTGTAGGCGTTGCCCCGTCTGTTTGGTGTTTCTGTGCGTTATCTAGCAGTGTAGCTGCCTCGGCATTTCCGTGTTGCCATTTCCATCTGCCCCGTCACTGCCTGCAGATGCTGAAATGTGCAAACAACTGAGTAAAATCGCTCTCTTCATACGGGAACCAATGCGTTTCTGTCATTTTTAATACAGCACGCAATTTACAGCCTTCACCACGCTCATGAAGCAGTGAAACGATAGCAAATTACCAACCTCATTTATTCCGTTGCATAGTTTGTTTTGTGGTCGTGGCGCGGCGGCGGCCGCCGAGCGGCGGGCTGGCTCGGGCTGTGGCGCACAGCGGGGAGCGCTCCCCGTCCGGCCACCACAGAGCCAGGCTGCAAAGCCACGGGGGCGTCTGGTTGAAAGCAGGGCCGGCCGTGCCGTTTTGTGTTGTTTTGGGTGGGTCACCCCTTGACCGCGAAGCCATTACTGATGGGCCTGTGTGCCCCGCTGGCCCGGCCCCGCAGCTCCCGGCCTGGCAGTGGCCGCCCCGGCCCAGTGCTCGGGCAGCCCCTCGGGCTGTGGGGAGGCCCCCTTCATGGCTGCCCGGGGCGGCTTGAGTGGCCCGCCACCTGGCAGGGCCCTGCCCGCGCCCTGGGCTGTCCCTCAGCCTTGGCGGCCGAGGGGAAGGCGGCAGCACCGGTGAGGCTGGTGGGGGTGCCACCCAGCACAGCACCAGTTGCTGGCTGCTGGAACGGCTTTGCCGTAACAGCCGGCATCTTCATGGTGGGCAACACGCGTGGCACTCTGCTCCCGCAGCTTCCCACCGGCACCGGCCCTCCGGGGCGGGCATGGCCGCTCACCTGGCCTCTGTGCCGCCACTGCCCTGTGCGTGACTCGCTCGGCTTCAAGGGTTTAAACTGGTTTTTAAATTGTTGGTGCCACTGGGACGGCTGTAGCGGCATAGATGGGATAGGATTTTTCCTGCCAAAATGGCGCTCGGCGCTACCGGGGCAGCAGGTCTCGTCAGTGCTACGCTTTGAGCGTTGACTTTTAATCTACAGGATTTAGATGTGACTTTTAATTGCGCATGAGATTTATGAATGCAGTGTTCAATTGCATGTCTGGGAGAGTTTTTTAAAATAACAAAATGTAAATTGCTGAACTTTTCTGAAGTTTACAAAATATTTATCTATAGGTCTATCAGTTTCCTACCAAAAACCAGCCAGCCTTGTGGTGCTGGTCATCCATCTGAGTGGGGTACTGAGGGAAAACGTCCAAATTAACAATTAACGTAGATTACTTAATGCATAAACTTTCCTAGGCAGAACTGATGTGGCTTTTCTTTGACTTAGCCAGCCATTTTTCAGTCTCTGTTTCAGGGAGCCGTGGGGTTTGCTTGAGAGCCGGACCCAGAAGAAGTCTGTTGTCCGCTCTGTGTGGTGCTCCGTGGGGGTCTGCAGCATCCCCCTCCTGCGATTCCAGGTACCTGCAAATCCCAGGAAGGCTGAAAGCTGCCACTTTACTGTAGTATAATTGGTAAGAGAATTAAGTTTAAGGCAACCAGGGGAATTTAACTTCTGAATAAGGCTGTCCACGTGAAGATACAATGACGTTAATCTGCTCTAGATTCACAACTCTTGTTAATTTAGATTAACTTTTGCCAAGCACCTTCTCGAGAATGATGACATTGGTGCGGGGAGGTGGTGTTGGCTCGTGTTTTGTCTGCTGGGCATTTGCTGCCAGGAAGAAGTTTCCACCATTTGATACGGCTATTGGAAATATTTCTGCATGCGTGGTTGTGGTGCTCGTGTTCCCCTCTGTTCGTGGCATCGCCTTTTCAGACCAGGTGGCTGCCGGAGGAGGGAGGCTCCGACATGGTATTGCCAGCCTCGCCAGCAGGCACCTGTTAAACAGGCACCCGGCACAGGGGAACTGGCTGGACCCTGCTGCCTCCAACCCCCCAGCAGCCTCATCTACTTACCGACTTCCCGCGTTCACAGCACTGTGCTTACAGACCGAGTATCGCCCCTTGCCGGGATGCGGTGCCGACAGCAGAGCTGCAAGGCTCCACGCCTGTGGTGGACGGGGGCCTCCGAGCAGATGGAACAGGAGCTCAGGGGAAGGCCGAGCTGCCCTGGGGGGTCCCGCCTCTCTGGCCAAGGCACACCTTGTGACCATTGAGGGGTGACTGTGTTGGCACCCGTGGAGAGCAGACGGGGAAATCCAGCCTGCCAGTCAAATGGGAAATGCAGAAGGAAAAAAGTCACACATCTTATTTTTAAGTGTCATATTTTTTTAATGAGTGCTGGTATTGGATTCTTCAGCAAAACACCTCTCCAGGCTTAATGAAATTTGCAGCTGGGCCATGATTTAAGCCTGGTTTGTAAGTGACACTAAAGGTTATGTGGTTAAACAGTAGCCGCATCCTGTATATTGCCAATAATAACTGAGACTGTAAAAGAAAATACAAGCAATACCTGCATTAATCAGCAAATGAATTTGCTCTGCCTGTGCTAATATTGATTTTTTTTTCTTCATTTTTTGCAAATACTGGCTAATAATTTTCCTGGCAAGAGTGCTTGACAAAAAAATAAATAAAAGAAAATTGGTCAAATGTAGAATTTTGATGGCATATCAAATAAGGGTTTAGATCACAGAGTATATTTGCTAGAACCCAGTTCTGAAGTTCATCTTGCCAAGAAAAATATGAAATATTATCTGACTCGCTTGCAAACAGGCCGCAGACAAAATTACTTCCAGGATGTATTCATTGAATGGCTTAAAACTCCATAAAAGAGAGCTGCGGTCTCCAAGGCAAAGGCTATTGAACAGTTAGAACAGTTACTTGCTATATTTTATTTACCCAACTCCCAGTGCACTTTGTGACCTCTTAGAATTTCACAACTGAACTGAGCTCAGGAGCTTCTGCTGTAATACTCAGTGCTTAAAGTCAAGCTAAAAAGAAATCTTGTTTAATATGCGCTCAGGGCCAGGTTGGACGGGGCTTGGAGCAGCCTGGACTAGTGGAAGGTGTCCCTGCCCATGGCAGGGGGTTGGAACTGGGTGGTCTTGAAGGTCCCTTCCAACCCAAACCACACTGTGATCCTATGATTAATTGTTAAGGCCCATCTCCATGTCTGAGTGACTAGAAGGCAATATGATCAATGCATGCCCAACAGGGGTGTATCAGCTAGTTTGTTACCCATCCATCTGATCCCAGCAACAGTCATTGCAGCTTTTGTCTCTCTGCTGGCTAGGAGCAGCAGGAATAGGTGGCTTTTGTCGAGGCGTCTGGCACTTTTCAACAGCACCGCTCAAGCACTGTACAAAGAAGGCTAGTGGTGTTAGCCCCATCATCTCCGGATGGGAAAAATGAAGAAACAGAGCTTGCAACTAGAGACAGGCATGGTCAAGGTCTGAATGAGCCTCTGTTGCGTTTGATGTCATTGGAGTTATTTTAATTTTAAGCTAATTTTTTACATTGTCAGACTCAATATCATCAGTGTCACTACCACGCCTATCTGCAGCAAGGCCATCGCTGCTGCTGACACTGTGGTCATGGTGTCACTGCTGATAATTTAAGTCTGACATTAGAAAGATTAATTTACTATGAAAATGACCCTCGGGAGACTAGTTCAGACACAGGATGAATCATATTTGAAAAATTGGATGTCTCATTGTTTCAGAAGTTCTAATTAACTTTTTTTAACCATCGAAAGTGTTGGATACAAATATATCATGGCTGCCCATTTCATACCAATGAGATGGCTGCAAGAGACAAAATCCCCTTTTGCCTTTCTGTGGTAGGTGGGACAGCTTCTTTGTTGTGCTGGGGCTGAACCAGACTATTTCCATCTCATGCATTTTCACTCTGAAGGCTGAAAAAGTATGTCCTGGATAAATTTGGAGCCAAGTTTTTTTCAAACATTTTTTCATCTTTTTCTGGAAAACCTAACAATCAAATCTTTTCCTGCTTTTTGTGAGCTCATGTCAGATACTTGGTCTGATCAAGTGCTTGTAGCTGTGTGTGGAGCCAGATGGCGCAGAATCAGAAGAAAGAATAATTTTTTTTGCATGAGGCTTGCTAATTTATCACATCTGAAGGGATCAGAGTTCAGTATAGACTGTCTCCAGCCAGAGGTCCACGAAGCAGCTTCTTTCTGAAAAACATTTGTGCAGTGCCCCTGTTATAGTGGGTGATGATATGGACAATTAAGAGTAGAAAACATTTGAAATGCCATTTTATGAGAATTGCCAGCTCTGCACAACCCTCCAAAGGTGTATGTTCACTGGCTGATTACCAGGGTCTGTTTGGGACCCATGAGTCTGGAGGACAGAAGAAATTAAACCAAGCTTATGCTTTAAATCTGTAACTGGCTAGGTTTTCTGATGATAACTTACCTGCTTTTCTTCTTTTCTGGTGTTATTCTCATTTTCCTCACCGTTTCTCCTGATGACACCTTTCATCCAATATTCTATAAAATACGGTAAGACAAAACTCTCAAGATGTGGAGGCTATAATAAGACCCAGCAGTGACTCTAACTAGAGAATTTCTGCCACTTAAGTATTTTTGTCTTACTATTTTGACCTGCTTTATATGCCCTAGCAGCTTCTTTCTTTAGGAAATTTTGTGCCTCAGCTGTGCAGAAAAAGCTGGGATGTCTCTGAGATACATTTGAGCTAATGCGCCTGCTTGCACATGAAAGATGTAGGAAGAGGAGAAAGAGGGTACGACACAACCAGCAGCATGAATTCAGTCTAGTAGTCTGCCAGCAGTAGATCAAAAGAAAAGAAAAATGTATTTCCCTCTTTATTTTCGTGACTCTGGTTTGTGAAGTGGGGTCATGCAATGCCTCCAAAACACCGTTCCTTACATATCTTCAGTCTGAGACTTTGGGTGCTCAGAGCACTTATGCGGCAGACCTCCAGGGTTTGGTCTGCTTTTCTCTGCAGAAAGCCACATGTCTGCATCCTTGGGTCAACACTGTTAACTGTCCAAACCATCATCTGAACATTAATAATGGATCCCTGAGTAAGCTCTCCAGAGCAGTGATACAACTGTAAAAAACCCCTCGTATTTCCTATGCACTTGCCTCTGTTCTCCCAGGATCAAAAAGCATGAGCTAGCTCAGTGCAGTTTGAGTGCCAGCCTGAAGGCGTGTTTATGCAAGGTTGCTGAGGATTTTTCTAATGTGGATTTGCTGAGTTCAGTTTGTGAGAGCTGAGGTTGGTTTTGCAAATCCTCTTGTCCCCTGTGAATTGCCATGTTTGTTGAGGTAAGGCAATAATTGAAAATGGTAATTTCTGGGTTCAGGCGCCAAGGTGCTAGAAACAGGTTTCTTTCATTGGGAAGTCTCTGATGTGAAATCTGTGGTTTGAGAAGGACCATTGGGATGGGTCTGTGCCTAGCCAGTATTAACTCACGTCTCCGCTGCTGAGGATATACAATTAAAGGAAGCTCTGAGTGTGGTCTCACCAGGACTGCTCTCCCCGCCTTGCCTTGGTCCTGCTGCACAGCTGCAGTTCAGATTTCAGACTCCTGCTTTTTCTCGCATCCATGCTAATCAGCAAGGTCCTACGGATGCCAGTGCTGTCATCTGTGCCTGCGAACTTGCCTCTCCCTGCTGGTTCTGGGGCATTGGTGGGATTTTTGTTGCATTTCATATGTAAAAGCTCTGCCTTGAATGTATACGGTTGAAAGCTTCCTGATGGCTCTTGCTTAGAAACTTGGCACTGGTGAAGCTGGAGGACAGACAACTCGTGCATTACATTTCGTAGAACAGCTTTCTTGTTTGGAAAGGAAAAAAAAACCCCAAAACCTAGATTCACAAAAAAGCGCTTGGTAGCATGTGTCAAATCCATCTGCACATGTAAAACATGAAAGGAAGGTGAAAACTGTTATTAAAATGTAAATGCCAAAGTTCTGTAATAGATGAGAGGTTCAAATGACCTTGTTTCAGCAATAACTAACCGTAAGATTCCCAATTTACCGGTCTGTGTATACAGTACACATCTCATTCGGCAGAGGGGAGCTCTGGCCGGCATTTGTGGGCCACCATGTGCACAGTGCCTGGGCTGCTCGCATCCACTGCTCCGAAACCAGGCTGCGGGCTGGCAGCCAAGAGATGTCAGTGACCTTCCAAGTTCATTTGCTTGTATTCACTAAGGCAACTCAATTTTGAATGCAGCTTTTCCCTAGCCATCTTCTGTGGAATTTTATCTGAGCTTTTGTATGGGTGTGTTAAAGGCAGACATTTCTTGTCACTGAGGGACATTATTTAAAAGATGATGGTGCCTAAAGAGGCAGCTAGGTGCCCACTAGAATTTTCTTGAAGCTTACTTTTTCTGGAAATATGCTTAATTCTTATTAATATCAGTATTTTCATCAACTTCAATTTCAGCTGGACATCTAGCTAGTTTGAAAATCTATCCAGATGGTTATGAGCATGTATTTATACCCCAGACCCGTCAGAAGTCAGGCTTTTCAATACCGGCATGACGGATGACAAGGGTAGGTTCTCCAGTGCATCATTCATCTCCTGGTGCTGCTCAGCCTCGGCTAGCTGCCTGGACCAGCTTTGTGCGCCATGTTCAGAGCTGGGAAAGAGGGCAGCACTGCAGAGGAACGAGAGCTGTCGCGCGCCTGGTGCTCGTTGGGGTCTGGAGAAATTCCTCCTGGCCTGGGGAACGTTGTTTGTGTTGCACTTTGCTAGACCAAGAAGCTGTTGCAGGTGGTCTTTGATCTTAGCGCCGTTTTAAATCTCTTCCTGTCAAAATAGCTGCTGCCTGTGGGGAGTGTGGGAACCAGGTACTGTGCAGCAATAGCAATGCGAGTACTTGGAGCAAAGATATTAGTGGACAATGCAATAAGCAAGCGAGCAAATGAATACCTCGGGCCATTTATCATGAGCCAGGCACGCAGGCAGAGCTCTCTGCAGCTCTGTTAAAGAGAAAAATAGCTCCATGACAACTTGTCTATCAGTGTCAAGGAGACTCTCTAATTTACTGACGTCTGGAGATAGCTGCCTCTGGGGGAAGGAAGATCACGGTTATCTGCTCGGGCACCAGCCAATGCGCAGAGCATGCTGTGCGCTATATTGAACGGTGCTGGTAGCGCTGAGGCGGAGGAAGAGCCTTGCCCGGTACATGCAGTGCTGAACATACCTTTCTCGAAAATGACTCTGGAGATCTGCCCAGATGGTGTACTACATCTATTTCTCCAATGTACCAATTAGCATTTGAGCAGGCAATGTGGATAGTTACTAGCACTTTCTCAGTGGGTCTAGTATTGGGATTTTACTACTTTCCTTTAAAAAAAAATTATTGGCTGCTACTAGCTACCTGGCAAGTGCAAAATCCAGCACCTGTGTTGCTAGGTACTGCCTGGGCAGGGAGCAGCACAGGTGACTGCTGGGCTATCTGCAGCATGGCACATCATCTGCACCGCCGTGGTGACACTGAGATGCAGTTCCCTACCCGCTGCCTTATTGCGGCTCCGCACCCTCGAGTCTCTTCGGCTCTGGCCCGGGGGGACGGGCACCGGCGTGCTGCTCTGCAGAGGGCATCCAGGCAGGAGCGGGCTGATGGCCGGTGCCGGCATGGCTCGGCGTGCTGCGCTGCCAGGCGTAGGCGGCACCGCAGTGGCTGCAAGTGGGCAAGTGAACATGTGTAAGTGGAGAAAGAGTGTTGCACTTCATGTTCACCTTTGATTAAAAGGCTGGTGGGAAGATGTTGTGAGAGGATGGGGAGGTACTTCAAAGTTGTTTTGGATTGATGAGTACTGATAGCATGTTTATAGGTACAGATGGGAGAAGAATCAACCACAAAGGGAACCTGGTTTTATTTATCATTAATTTTGGGTTGCTTCAACAGATGTTTGCTGGGAACTGTTTTAACCTGCTTAATTTGTCTCTGTGTAATGGGAAGCAGATAGCCTCAATTAAGAGACTGATTAGTAAGTTCTTTAATGACTTTCAATAGTTTTAGTCGTTATTACTGATACAGGACACTGAATCCTGGGAGCTGGGATTTAAATATTACATAAGATCCGAAACACATTGCCGTTGCTTGTGTACAGTGAATTTGTTACTTGTCCACTTCCCTTCTTGGCCATGTCAAAAGTGGCCAGATATTTGCTGCACATGATTTTAAGTTCCGAAGTGTGCAGAAGGGTTTTGAAATGTGTGATGCCACCCACTGACCTATCGGGTAGGGCGGGCTGTTCCCTTGGCCCTCCTTCAGTAATTCACTGTGGGAGCTAATTTTGATGAACCTCAGGGAATTGGTGGCAGCAGATCTCTCACCAGGAATTTAAGTAAAGTGTTGAGACTAACAAGCTGGAGTTGTTCTGTCTGTTTGTTTCTGGAAACACCTCTAGTCAAGAAGTTTACCAAAGACAAGGCAGTAAAACCTCATGTTAGCAAGTGTGCTTCAAAGGATGTATTACACACAGCCTTTCAGATACCTGGCATGCGTACACTTATTTTTTTTTTAAATACCAGTAGCTTAGGCACACAACACACGCTACTTACGTTAACAGGGTAAATGCATAACTCATGGCTGTTGCATTTATGCTGCGTCCTCTAATGTTTTTGCTTGCGTCACCCCCATTAATCTATCCTGTCTGGGACTGTCCTTAATGTTTGCAGACAACTTGGAAGCTTCTGTAAGCTTCTGCAGTCGCTGTGCAGTGATTACCCATCGCAGACACCCAGGTGACCAGCCTGCAGGACGACTTCTTTTCTTCTGCCGTGCAGAGAGGTTTTTAAAATGGACAAAGTCCTAACTGAGAGTGGGTCACATTTTTGATTTTGTGGTGTTGATGAGAGGGAAGTTCATGGAAGATTGTTACTGGAAGTATTTGTCTGAAATGTCTCGGAGTTGACAGACCACCGACAAGCTGAAGAGAGCTTTGTGGTGCCAGCAGCCATGCAGCAAAGGTGCCAGGGCAGCTGGCACTGCCGAAGTGCAACAAGGGGACTGGACCCCAGCAGGAAGAAAACAGTTTTCATGTCTATTTTCTGCTTTGCAAGGAATTCTGAGATGCAAACCTTTTTTCCTTTTTTTTTTTCCCCTCTGAAAGAATGAGAACGAAGTAGTTGAGACAGTTGTGAAACAAAGTTTAAAAATAACATTGAAATGAAAGATTAATGTGCTCTTTTGAATATACATATTCAAAATGGGATACTTTGATGTTACTGAATTATTTTGTTTAATTTTTATTTTTCTGCAGCTTCCTTTTTTCAAACTTTGCATACTTCCCATTGTTCGTATAAATGACGTGTGAGCAGAAAATTTTCAACAAAAGATTTCCAAGCAATGCAGAACATGGGGACAAAGCGCTGATATTTTGGTGTCTTGCAGTACTATTCTCTTGTTTTTTTCAGGAGCTGACCATGTGCACAGCAATCCATAGACTGATGGATAGAAAAGAAGATGAGTAATCTGGACCGTGGTTGTGCCAATATTTGTGTCAAAATTATTACTGGGATGAAGCGGACAGTTGACTGGGTTTCCATCCTCGCTGTGCCCCAGCTTGGCTTCAGTTTATTTGCAAAAGAAATGCATTACTGTTGTTTTCTTCCTCCTTACAGGTGTGATTCAGACTCTTGCTCAGGCTGGGATAAATTTGGTGGTAAAAACTGCAAATCATTATTAGAGGGGAGGACGACACAGTCTGTGTCTCAGAAATCCTGCAATCAAAAACTGTGATGTGAGAGCACCGTCATGCAAAGACATGCTGGTAAGCCTCAATTATCAGCCTGCTTTCTGGGGAATTTTACTGCCTTGTCCTTCTTCTCGATAGGTTTCTCTGTGCTTATTTTTGTGTTTCTCAGAACAAGTCCTGGCAAGTACCATGAAAGCTTTTGCCCCTTGCAGTGAAATAATGAAAGGGTTTTTTTTCCAGTGCACTGTTTTATGAGAGCATAAAATTTCATGACATTTATGGAAGTTTGTGTCATGAAGCAGGTGGCTTGTTAGCCTTTATTTTATTTTACTAGACTCATTTGTACACAGATAATATTAAATCTTTGTCATAAGTTTGTGGATTATGCTAAGATATTGTCTGATATTGCTGTCTGAGGAACCTGAGGAGTCTTTGTTGATGGTGACTAAGCAGGCAGGTATATTTATCTGGTCTAGATTTTGCTGTAGTGTTTAAATGCTCTGTATCAGATAGGAGTGACAGGACATAAGAAAGGAGAGAACCATGAGGCTGTGGAGTGGCACTCTGCCACTGATGGCTTGCAGATAAACTTAGCCAGCAGGTTTAGCTTCTCTCTTCCATCTATTCTTGTTCTGCCTAATTACAGGCATGCTGCAAGTCTGGACTAAGCGGGGGGACAGTGTTTCCTTGGTATCTGTAAAATGCCGTGGTAGCTAGCCTGACAGGTATCTTGGTAGACACATAGAGAAATAAGGAAGAGAAATTCGGATGACCCTAACAGTCAAGAGTCTGGGTTGCCTTCTAATCCAGATGTTCCCCCATGATGCTGCTGCGGTGCTGGTTTAACAGCAGTAAAACCTGACTGTGCACTTCTCTGCAGCTTGTATTCAGCATGTGCCAGCAAAGACCTTTTAAAAGATGTTCCACTTTCACCAGCTGGAGGGATTTTTAAAGTTCGGAGGGGCTTGTGGCTCTTTTTATGCAGAAGGCGCTTGTCAAGTCATTGTTTGCCATGATTACGTGGTTACTGTGAGTGTCCCATGTTACACTGAAACCTGTATTTATGCCCCTCTGTCTTTATGGCCACCTGCTTTAGGTGGTCACTGGTGTTAACAGCAGATGAGATCTCATTCCCTGGGAAATGTCGTCTCTTTTGCATAATCCTTCACTCTCTAACAGGCAGCCACCTGCCTGGCACGCTTTGGCCACCTGTGGGCCTGCCCAGCTGTGTAAATTGCATTGCAATCAGCGTGGCAAGGCAGCTCGGAAGAGGCACCACTCAGCGCCGGCAGATTACTGTGTAACATGTTTTCAAGCCATTGACTTTTACATTGCAAACAAAGTCTTTTTATTTGACCTTTTAAATGCTCTGTTGCAAAACGCAGAGGAGGTGCAGTGACAGTGCGTATGTGGAAATTGCTTTCATGCTGATTTTTGGTGTACTTTGGCCCATTACAGTGGTTACAGAGGTTTTGTGGTTTTGTCTGTTTTATTTTTTCTTTCTTTTTTTGGTAGGGGGTGATTCCCTAGCGTGTCCATTATTAACATGTTTAACTCCAATCCGTTAATGGCATCCCTGGCTGTATTCCCAGCAGATACATCTCTAAGGCTGGAATGAGTGACAGGCCTGTGATCTCAAAAGATGCATGTTCCAGCCCTCCTGCAAGCATTCCCTGCTTCACTGCAAGTCCAGCACAGGTGCCAGGGTCAACTTTTCTCCTGGCATCTTATCTAGCACAACTGATTAACTTTTCGCTTTATGCCATCTTGCTTGCCCTGTGCTGCATGCAAGCTGAATGCTATTTTTTGTCACTGTTCCTGAGCCCTGACTGAGGTTGCTGCTTTACCTGGGTATTACCTGACCATGTGCTTGGAGCCACAGAGAGGTCAGGCTGGGAAGGGCTGCTCCAGCAAAGCACTTAAGTGCACACTTAATATAACTACTCTGGCGCTTAAAAAGGGGTAAGGTCAAACACTGGATCAGTGCCTTGTTTTGTGTAGGCAACAAACTGCTGGGGAACGATTTTGATTTCATCAGATGGCAGAGCTCATGTTGTCCTTGCTTCTGCCTGTAGTCTTTGGTCACAGCTTTTTGAACGGTCACCATGCTCCTGCTGTCCTTGGGACACAAGCATTGTGAACATGGTGCCTGCAGACTCGAACACAGCAATGCGTTCCCATCATCTGTGAAATGCCAGGCTGGCAAATTAAATCCAGGGCTTAAAAGGAAGAATTGAGAATAGAGCTTTCACACTGCTTGGGATTGTGAGATTCATGTCTGTTCAGCCCTGGAGTAGTGAGGCCTTGGACACCTTGCAAAGGGGAAAGAGGAGGGAAGAAAGCTGGAGCAGGCTTTCTGCTAGAGCATCTTTGGGGATGAAGAAAACCTAGACTCAGTTCTTTATTTTGAAACAATTTTATATCCTGAGTCTGAAATTTATTCCAGACTGGGACTCTAATTACATGTTCACAGAGTTACGCAACTCCCATCATCTATATGATTAACTGCAACTGAGAGACACTGACTCTGCAGCCTTCTCGCTCAGCGGCTCACCACGGCTGCAGAGGTCCAGTGCCAGGCCTGCAGCCGGCTCCCCTGTCCCGGGCAATGCCCGTGCTGTCGGGCTCCCTCCTCTTCCACAGGAGGCAAAGCGGCAGTCCTCTGTCACTGCCTCTCTCTGAGCACTCATTCTTGTGAAAAGCTTCAGTTTTCATATGTCAGCTTATTAAACCGAAATGTAAGCTCATTGTGTAATTAGAAAGGTGCCAGGCAGCTCCAGCTCTTGGCCGTCTCTCCCTCCAAAGCAGCCACGTGCTGTTCCAGGTGCGGTTTGACAGTGGCTGCGGAGCCCTGGCCCGCACGACCCGCTGGAGCCGGCACAGCAGCTCAGCGCCCAGGGTGGGCGCAGCACAGATGTTGCTGACTTTCACTCATCAAAAGCTTATTAATAAGTACTCAGCTGGGCATGGGCTGGGGGGGGTTCTCTGTGCTTCAACAGAGCGACAATAGCTGCCAGGAATCTCACTTGTTGGGGATCTTAAAAGAAATAGAAACCAAGTTCGAAAAGGAAGATGCTGCTTAACACGATATGACAGATGTATTTACACTAGCAGAATTACGTTGTGTCTTGTGCTTATTTCCACCAGAAGTCAAAGGAAATTGAAGGTCTTGGCTAAGAGATTAGAAGTGTGGCCACATTGTCTGAGGAGTTACTTTCTCCTCACCATGCTCATCCATGTTGTCTGGCTGGACTGTAATCTTAATTAGTTAGGTGGGTATAATCCAGGAACGAATCCTCAGTGCGAAGTTAAGTTGGTATTGATAAACTCAGGCTTGGATAATACCATTTAATGTGGTAGATGTGTGGCTGGTAAGCACTGGCTGTAGCATGGCTGCAGTGGCAAACCCGCACGTCTGGGACCTGATCCTGTTATGACCCTGAGGATGAGGACAGCAAAGTGCTCTTTTTTTGCCTCGGGCTTTCTGGTAGATTAAGCTTTAGTTTCTCAGTTCACTGATAAAAGTTTAGGCAGCAAAATACCTGGTGTTTGGATATTAACTAGGTGTTGAATGTTTCAGCTGAGTGCTATTAAAACAGGTAAACAGCAGTAAAGTAACACAAGGCATCCTTTTGCCTATAGATACTAATGGCAGAGTGAGACTGACTTCAAGTCTTCGTTAGAACTTCCATTTTCCTACAAATGGTGACAGTGAATAACATTTACAGCTTCTGTTTCAGTTCTCAGGTAGGAGCTGTGTGTATTTTTTTCCAGCTTTACCAGAAGTCAACTGTTCATTGACTTACTAAAATATGTTTTTCCTCCCTGCGAATCTTGCCTCCTTTTGCATCCTTTCACCAGCACGATTGCCACAACTACCGAGGTTGTTTGCAATGGAAGTGCAGGTGTGCTGGACACTTTTGTTGTGGCCTGGATGCTGAAAGACCTGTTGGTTCTTACAGATTCACTGTATCTGGGGTTGTCCTTTGTTTTATGTTAAGGCTGGCAGTAGCACTTGCTCGTGTTTCATGTTTTGCATTTTGTGGGAGCACTGCTTGCACAAAGCATGCAGCCAGAATTTTTTGAAAGGAATAGTTATTTTGAGGGCCTACATTTCCAAAAAAAACCCACCCAAAACCCAACAAACAAACAAACAAACAAACAAAAAAACCCCACCAAAAAACCTGAGAAATGACACGCTGAAAAAGTTGCAAGCTGACCACACAAAGCAGTCAGTCATTTTTTGAAATCTTGACTAGCAGTATTTTGGCTTGTTAGGCACATCCCAGTTTACATGTATCAGTGCTGTATCCAGAAGCCAATATGTGATTTGATCACTGAGAATTCAAGTTGATATACAAATGTGTAGAAAAGTCGTCCAAGGAGAAAAATCAGTCTTTACAGCAACTGTAAAAAGGTGTTGGTTTATTTATTTGCATTGTCACTCGAAGAACGTTGGCACAATCGCATGTAAAGTATTAAATAGATTGTGGCTGAAAATTACATTTCAGGCACCTAAGGCACATTTTTCTTTTAAAAAAGTGAAATAAAGCAAACACAGGAAAGAAGGTCTGGGAGAAGGAGCCACAGGAAAGCAGTAAAATTGCAAAACAGAAGGATAAAGCACACTGTCCAAAATACCTCGTTCGAGATTTATGGTGAACAATAGTTAAGTACTAATGAAACAAGGCACTCAGTCTTTAGCTGGCTTCACTTGTATTTAATGATTCTCCTTGGACTACAAGATGAGACCTTAATGATCTTAGTGTGTAGCTAAAAATTAACTTCAGTAATCTATTCTCAAGCCTCTTTCTGTCTGGAAAGCTTGAGAGGAACTTTGTTCTGCAGTGAGGGGAGGATCTGGTAGCGAAGCCTCATGATGGCCCCACTCTTAGGCTGCGGCATGGAGCACAAAATGCAGCTTCTGCAATGGCAATGCTGGCAGAAGTGCAAACAAGGAATTACAGTAATCCCATCTAGATGTTATTAAACTGTGCAACTGCTTTCAGAACAGCAAGGGACCAGGTGGGATTTAGTCCAGGAAATGTTTATAGGATAGCAAAAGGTTGTTTCAGTTACATTTTAATATGTGAGGCTCTTACCTCTCTTTTGACAAGCCTAACTCCTTGACTTTTTGCAGGTGTGTAACACGGATATAATAATCTCTGGAAATGTGTTCTGAGTAGGTGATTATTTTCAAGGATAAGAGAAAGAAACCAAACCTTCAGTTATGGTTAGGATTCCGGTTTTGCCAGTCAAAGCTCCTCTTCCTCTAAAACATCATAAACAATCTTTTCAACTGTTAAGGGCCTGTCAAGAGAAATATATAAAGATGTGAAGTAACAAGTAGAATGGCACACACTGACCGTTCCTCAGGAAGATCTTGTTAAAAGGTACTACTGGCGTACATATTACAAGTTTTTATGGAGAGGTTTTTTTTGTAACTGTTACATCAACACCTATGATCATTATAGCAGAAGAGACCCAGAAGGTTTGATTTCTTTTGCAGGTTTTGAGTCTCCTTATCTTGAGCACTTAACACTGTGATGTTTCTGTCTCTCTGTTTCTCAGTAAAGCCGTTGCTGTGCCTTATGCACATTGAATCCCTCCCCGAGTCCAGTGGGCCAGCGTCCATGACCAGGGTTAGATGTGTGGGCGAGAGCTCTGCTGGTCTGGAGCCAGAGTTAGTATTCCCTCATTTTTTAAAGATAGTATTACAAGGAAGCTGGAAGTTATTTTTTTCAGTAGGGAAAGAGGATGATAAGGCAATAAAAGTGGTCAAGAGACCTGTTACTAATTGTGGCAAAACGTGTACGTGGAATAACCTTATCTAAATGTGCTGAAGTTGGTTGTTCTGAGTGGAAGCTGAAGGTCAGGAGTATACTTCAAATTGTTCAGCTAGCCAGGAGTAAAGAACTGCGTCCTGGCCAGCCCTTCAGCCCAAAGTGAAAGTACCTTCCCATGGTGATGCTGGTATGGGCTTTGGTGAAGCCCCACCTCTGGAGCGACAGCTGGACCTAGGTGAGACCTGTATGCCAGGGATGGACAGCTGAAGGAGTCAACAGGAGGTTGAAACAGGACAGGTAACATCAGAAAGCAGGAGAAGACAAAGGCATATCTCGTCATTAGCTCTATAATTGTTCTAAAAACCGTTTCTTTATTTGGGCAAAGTGAGAAGAATTATTTCTAGCAGCTGAATGACAGCCTGATTGCTTTGATTTGCTCTGGCAAGAGTGTTTATAAGGACACATTAACAATGGGAAGCTCTCAAAACACATGTATATGTGTGTGTATAGGATAGTGCCAAAGAGACTGGGCACGTGCTCATGCCTATGTGCGAGGCAGCGAATTCCTGCCACCAGTCCTGGGAACTGACAGCACTTTGTCTCCCATCGTGCAGCCTCATCAGCCTTGGGCATGTGGGACATGGCTGTCGGAAGTCTCTGTGGCAGTGCAGTAGCCCCCAGGAAGGAGCCCTGGGTCTGGAAAAGGATGCTACGAAAGGTCTGCTGTTCCCTGCTATTTTTGCTTGTTTATCTGGTCAGCGCCAGCCTATTTTGTGGGCAGCTTGTGCTTGTCTCAAGGTATTTGGATTTGATAATCTGATCAGTGCCAGTCTGTTCTTGGCTTCTCTGTCCACCTGCTGACTCCCTTGTGTTACCCTTCTGGTGCTCCATCCATCTGTTAAGAATTTACTTACAAAATGCATTAAAATAAATCACTATGGTTTTGTGTGCATAGGTATCCTGTTTCCAGCATTCCAAAAATCGTAATAAATAACTTTGTCTGTTAGTAACAGTATCATAAAGTCTTGTATTTTGCCATTAGTGATTTACAGGGAATGCCATGATGCTTAGAAAACAGCCTTTTAACATTCAAATTTGGTGGCTTTCAGAATTCATTTTATACTTTGTTGTCAGGTAATACAGGTTTTCAGGCCAGGTGCATGTGCTGAGCACTGTTATCAAAGAAATATATTCAGATAGAGGGTGCAACAACAGCTTCCATTGAATTACTGCTTGACTGTAAAGAAGATCACAGCTGAGACCTGGGACAATGGAAACGCTACAGATCCAGACATTTTTTTAGTTTTCGGGCTATTGATTTTTCCATGTGGGAGGATGGGACGACCCTGCAAGGAGAGAGGACTGTTTTCCATCCCCTGCAGAAGCTGTTCTGAGCGTTGTTTGTACCAGCACAAGTCATGCGAGAGCTGCGGGAACCTGAACAGGCTGATGCCACCAGCCCACGCTGCTCAGGCAGGGCCATGAGACCAGGCGCTGGCTGAGACCCTGCGCTGATGAGCTGGAGGCCATGGGGGAGGCAGGCGGTGGCCAGACCTCCTTCCCAACCTACGTGGAGCTCCCCTGTGCTTTGGGAGCACTGCCTGGTGGGATGGCTGCTGAAGGTGTAGCTCTGTACCCATCAAACCGTGGAAGATGCAGGAGAGGAGAAAGACATACTGGAGGCAAGGTGGAGGCTGGTCACGGGCATGCTGGCATTTGGAAGCTGCTGGAAGGCCATGGGGAAGCTTGGCAGCTGAGTGGCTCGGGTCCCCCTGTGCCCCTTTGCACGGGTTTCTGCTGCTCATCGCCACAGAGCTTCCAGCCCTTTCCAGGGGACTGACCCTGCAGGGGGGCAGGCTGAATATAGCGTAGTCGATGCCATTTTATCTTCTTGTTGAACGCTTGCAAGCTGTAGTTTATTTAAATGAAGCCTTTATCTGTGACATATCAGTTAAAGCCATAACGTTATGGGAAAAGAAGGGCTGCTTGGCTGATCCAGGGATTAAAATCTTTTAACGTTATGTCCCAGACAGTGAGTAATGTGATATAAAAAGATTCCAATGCATTCAGCAAAGCCAACCACAGCAAGACCTGAACAACCCCCAGAGGACACCAAGACAACCAACATAAAATATAGGTCAGTGTTTTCAAATTTGGTGTAAGTTCTTTTTGTCTAATTAATCTATATCTATCAATATGTTAATGAGAGGGAGGCACAGAAAGCTGACTGCCACTGAAAGGTCCCCAAGGCTGAAAGAAAACAGTCTCAGCTTGTGGCTAATTATTTTTTTCCTTAAAATTTATTACTCTGGAAGATAAGCAAACATGGTGTTTATTTGACCTATGCATCTTGTACCAGACTCTTTCCAAATACCATTCTTTAACACCACAATTAAAATGATAGAGAAAGAGAAGAAAATGCTGCTGAAAACAGCAGCACAACAGTGAAGGAAGGAGATGAAGGCGACTTGAAATTACAGCAGTTGCTGCATCAAGATGTTCATCACCCTGGTCCGTGGCCATGCAAGATATCGGCTGAGTTTCCAGCCCTGATGATTTTCCTCACGGGTCTCACGACATCTGCTGTTTTCTTCCTGAGAACCCAAGCCTGGAAGTGTGTTGCTAAAGGACAGTCTCAGCTTTCCTTTATGAGGTGCCTCTGCCCTATTTTCCAGGGCAGTAGGGCATGGCCACGGGACCCCAGGGTGGTCTGCAGGTGGCCATCTGCTGCCCTTGTCTGTCCTCCGGGCTCGGCCAGCCCCGCACGCCCGCCCGGCTGGGCAGCTTCGGCCTCGGCGCGGGGCTGTGCTGAGCAGGTGGCCCCATGGCCGGCACGTCACTGCGCTCATGGGGCTGCGGGCGGCTGTCACCAGGCGCTGTGGTTACCCGTGCCTCATGTACAGCTGTACATCCCTCACCAAGGTAGGCTGTAATCCTCGGGGAGCTATCGTGATATCTGATTTATGCAAGAGTCTGTAATCAACTTCTGGTGGTTATTTCTGTAGCTAATAGGAATGTAAAAATTCAGATAACATATGTTAGTAATGATAAGCAAAATCTCTGATAAGAACACCCCCCACCACTAAATAGGAAGACTCTGCTCTGACTGCTACAGTGCCTCTGCCCCTCGCTGTCAGAAACTTTCCTGAAAGATGAATTTGCAGAATAGAAGTAGGCTAACGAGACTGAAAGTGTCATCACTTGACATAGACCTTGTTCTTCCCAAGCAGTTAGGTTGGTTGTGTCTGTGTGTGGTGACTCCCTTTAACCTAAGATGAGTCAAAGAGGGGGACCTTTCTGATTTACATTGTGTTGCATCTTTGGGAAACCAATTTAAAAAATATGATGCCCAGTCAAAGCTCCTGGCAATGATGATGTTAGCTACTGCACACAGCTGCTCCCACTAGTGACTGACATGGGGGCTTTGATCATTTGTTGATGCTTTTGAAATGCACAGCTTTTCTTCTTCCATCCTAACGGCTTTATAACTGATTCATAATCTCACTCTTCTGAACGAGGTTAAGGTATGGCTGAATATGTTGCTGCGTAAATGACTTGCTTTGTGATGTATCTATTAGGCTTGAAAGAAAGTATCACTGACTTGCCTAAGAAGAGGTTTAAATTTCATATAATAGAGGATACACATCCTGATGTGCATGCTGTTTATAATGCATTGGTAGAATTTATTATAGGAACATCCAGACCTCTTAAACACGCACTAAATTTAACTTTAAAGCAATGCTAATTCAGGGGGAAAAAACAGTAAGCATCATCTGTCGTCAATTTGATAGTCTGTGATATGTGTAACCAATTGTTCTTATTTACATTAATTTGCATTGTGAAAAGCAATTTTACAGTTTCAGTCAGACTTAATAGGCAATTTGCAGCTCACTGCCTAATGGCGTAGTTACTTAAGCCTGCCCCCAGGGTGCTTTCTAGACCTGATATGAGACTAAACCTTTTAAATGTTCAATTGAACATCTTAAAAAGTCAAAAAGTCTTTCGCTATTAGACCTGGTTCATACTTGCCTTGTCATATTTGATATTATTGCTACAGATGCCCTTTGATTCAGATATTTTTTGCCCTAGACTGCAGAAGTGGTGATTTGATTCTACAAAACATTGTGGCATGGATGGCTCCCCCTGCCCCCAGAGGCACTTTGATGAAGGAAGAAGGTCAAGGTAAGAAGGTCCTGGCCAGCCTTGCACCATGGCATTTTGTGGTTCAGTAGATCTACTAACTTCATTTAATGACTGGCTTTTCACCAAGGCTTCTCATCATAATGACACATTTCCGCATTTACGAATGCATGAGGCATCTTTGGTAGGTGTGATAAAAGCTAATTTTACAAGAAGACTGAATGAAAGCCCTTACATCCCAACAATTTTACTTTGGGCTGAATGTACTGGGGCAAGCCAAAAACCAAAATATCCTACATTGGGTGGTGCTGCAGAGGCTGTTGTGATTTTGGCACTCTGGGAGCACTACCCTAAGAAAGGTTCTTTGCCCCAGCAAGTTACGTTAGGGGGTTGCAATTCTTCTAATGATATGTTTGATTGTTGAAGAGGCGCTTTGAGAAAGCATATAAGCAGTCCTGTAGGGAAGGTCGCTGGTTCAGAGTGTTGCAGATGAGGGACAAAGCAGCAAAGACCTCAAAAGACAGAGCCTTCTTAATTCCTTACTCTGTTTGCATGCAACAGGTCACGGAATGTTTTAAGTTATGTATGATAAGAAAAATGCAATGTGCACAAGACTGAAGCAGGTCGCTGTTGTGGATGGGTAGAGCAATGATCATGGTTGTATCGCTGGCCTTTGTACCTAGTGGGTCATGTGGAAGCGTCGAGTGGGAGTGAGTTCTGTGGAAGTTACACAAAAGATAGGATTGGAATACTCACTTGTTTATGTGAAGATATTGACAAGTCTGAGATCACGATGAATCAAGACCTATGTTACTGTAGTCTGACAGCGATCCTCTTTCACATTCAGCAGCGTTCATTTCCAACACGCTTCCAGATGTTGAGATATTTGTTTCTAACCCATGCTGATGTCACATAGATATATGCACTTCACAACAGATTATGGAAATGTGTGAATGTTATTGGATTTCTGTCTTCTCTAATATGCTAGAGCAACTAAATAGCATTTTCTAGGAAAGAATATTGTGCCACACTGAACTAATGTAATACCACCATCCTTCTTCTTTAGGGGTCTGCTTTATTTCTACAAGAGGGTTTTACTTCAAAAGTTGTCACAATTCACTTCACAGTAGTATACTAGAGAGATTCCAAAAAATTGCTATAGCTGTGTGCTACTCGGCATATCTTGCATTTGCAGCATTGTGCAGAGCGTGGAAAGATAGTCAAGGAAAGTTATGTATCAAATCACCCCATGTCATAACGCAGAAAGTCCCTTATCTACAATGAGCTCAAAGTATTTGAGGCTGTGAATATCCCAGCCAGTTTAGCAAAAAATAGCTAAAGTGGAATTATGCTTTTGTAATGTTTTTTAACTAGATCTGGCTAGTTTGAGGACATCTGAGCTTTGTGATGCATGGAGGTGGTGTAGGTAGCCTAGGCAATCTGGTACTGTCTATATTTGTACTTCAGAATAGCAGTGATCTAACCTATTTTCAGTTTTAAACCTTTTTTTTTTAAGATGGCCTTTGCTGTTTTCTCACTGCGACGTAATTAAAAAGCACAAAAGTTCAGAAATCACAAGTGTGAGAGGTTGAAGACAGCCTTTTAAAATGGGAGGTATAGGACACTTTCACAGCACTAGCATGAATCTCTGCTGGTTTTCAGAGGTTTGCTTGTAACACAGCTAATATTTTTAGCTTTTTATGAAGAGGAGTGACAATTACAGCTGCACACAATGTGAACTGTGTTCCGTAATTAAGGTGGTGTTAGACCCGAGGCAGGAAGATAGCTGGAGCTGCTCTCCCTCCACCCTTGCCCTGGACGGCCTTGGTTAGGGTCTGACTTACCCCACCGGGGCCTCGCTGCAGCCTAGGTGCCTCACAGGTGGCTTTGCTGTTGTCCTCTCACATCAGCTACTACTAGGTAATCCTGCTGCAGAGTTTCCCACAAAACCCACCAGGGAATAATGTTTCTTTTCAACCTGCTCTGGGTTCTTCCTCTGCACTTACCAAGAAGAAGTCCATACCGAGTGGTAAAGGCTGGTCACCCGAGACAACCACCCACAACTAAGGTTTGGTTTGCTCCCCCCGACCCCAGGGTGTTCACTCAAAATCCTGAGGGCATCAGGAGCAGTCCCTGCTGTTGACCACACATTTCAGAAGAATGTTCTTACAGAACTGCCACGCAATCTTTGTTCTACTTCCCAGACTCCCAACTCTCTGCAAGTCTCTGTATGTCAGTTGGCTTTTGTGTTTCAAAGTCTATATTCTCCAAAAGGCAGAGGTAATGTTTAGGAAAATAAAAAATCACAATAATGGAGGATTTTGGACTAGTTGAGATCTTTTACTTTTAAATCAATGAATGACAAGGACAGTTTCTAGTTTGCTGCAGCACAGTGCAGACACAAAGTTGTTTCTTGTTTATTAATGTTTAGTAAACAGCAACCTGCAGATAGAAGATGGTACTTTACAGACTAGTGCTGCTATGTACCATGCTAAGACTATTTTTTTAATCTTTCATTGATTTTTGCAAGATGGGTTTTATCAGCTGAGCTGCATACCCTCTAGGTTCATGCTGAATACTGAGTGTATTCATTAAAGCATAGAGAGGAACTCAGGAAAGACATTAGTCTATTAATCACTTGCACGTAATGACCTTCATGCCTATATCTCAAAGTGACCGGCCATGTCAGCCTAAGCAGCAATGCCAAAACACGTTAATTCTCAGCCCAGGTGAGACACAGGACAGCGCACTCTCTGGAGGCGGCTGCAGGAGGAGCAGCGTCCTGCGAGGAACCAGGTGAGGGTGCAAAGACATCATTCCAAAGCATAGCGAATACGACCAAGAGCAAAGAGCCGCAGGAGCACGGTCAGTCCCAGCTGTCCCTGGCAGCCCCCGCGGCTGTGCCCATCAGTGCCTGTGCCAGACCTGGCCCTGGCTGCGGGAGCTGGGGGTAACGCAGCGCTGGGAGGTCCTCACCAACAGAAGAAAGTGATGTTCTTTAGAATGCTGATGTCCACAGAGAGAGGAGTCTAGAATTCTGATGTGCTGAAATTAACTGCTGTACAGATTGCTCACAACTTACTTGCATAGACTGTTCCGTGTCCAGAGTCCTTTTCAGTGGCTAGGAATGATAATTAAGGCAAACCAGAAATCAAATGAACAGGCATGTTGTGCTTTCAGTGATGATGCCAGCATTTAAGAACTGTAGTTACAGCATAGAACAAGGCAGAACATATTTCTTTAAAAGGAATTACATACAAAAGCATGAAAACTTTTCTGCAGCTATTCTGATAGCAGAGTGCAAAGACTGTCTGCAAAACCAGGGCAAACAGCCGTAAGAAGTTATTCAGCTTGAGTGAATTTTCTGTTGGTGCTGGTGCCTTGTCCTCCACTGCTGTGGCAGTGGGCTGCTCCAAACACGGTGGGACCTTGTGAAGAAGAGACTATGGCCCATTGTAGCTGCCAAACCCAGCATCTCATGTTTTGCTTCTCCTTTTCCCCTGTTGTGGTGCTTTGGCAGGGCAGGGAGATGTGTTACAAATTCAAATCCCCAGGTGAACACAGGATGAGTTATCTCATGCCAAGGATTGATGTTGTCGGTGGAGGTCTCTTGATGTGGGCTAGGTGTGGCAAGGAGAAATGAGGGGAAACTTAACAAAATGCTGACCTTTCACTGTGCCTGAAGGGCACCGCCATGGCAGCGTCCCAGGGGAATCCGGTGAGGGCAGGGCTGTACCGTGGGCTCTCGCGGGGCTCTGGGCAGAGGCACCAGCAGGTGGGAGGGGCTGGACAATACCTGTCTGCTAAAATAAGCATGACCTTGAGCACAGAAACATTGTCAAACGGGGCTGTCTGTGGCTGAGATCACTTGTTTCCCACTTCAGTAGGAATGCATCAAACTGCTGCTAGGAAACAGCCTATGAGCTGTGTAAGTGATATAAAACCACTTTTTAATTTATCCTGAAATGGCTCTGATACACTGAAAATCCTGATCGCGCTGACTGCTTTTGATTTACTTTTCTTTCTCATCCTTAGTGCTGTATACTTTCCAGATAACTCCAGTGTCTAATTTGCCAGTTCTTTGTTTTCCTCTACCAAACCTCTGCTAGACTTTCAAAAAAAGAGGTGACTCTATCAGCTTTGTTGGCAAGGTTTAGTTGACTGTCCCCAGAACACCCACATACGAGCAGCTTGTCTCTGGATTTTTAGTTGACTGCTGAGAAAGCTGCTTTATGACAAAAGTATGATTAATGATTGCTTTTGCATGTTTCTTATAAATGAGATGCTCTGTCACTGAATAAATACACAAATAAATGGATTGGGTGTAAAAGAACACGTTTTTCACCAAAAATTGCATCCTTAGTTGTAAATTTTAACAGATGTCATGAAACCAAAGATACTATAATCTATTACAAAAAGCCTTTGAAGTTCTGTTTTAATTAACTTGCAAAGGCATCAGGACTCTTGGAAAGAAAATGGTATGTGTAGTGTATCTCAAGAACCGCTTGAATGTGATGATGAGGATGTGATGGGCATGGCTGGAGAATAGAAGTACCAGAGAACAGAAGCTAAGAGCAGTCACTACTGTGGCAAAGCATAGTTGATATTTAGCAAAGCAACCCTGGCATGGAAAGCAACTGTGAAAAAATTCCTGCCACTCCCTTAAAGAAACCTTATTCCAGCAGTGAAAGAGGAAAGGCTCTGAAGTTGAGCCTTAACAGAGGCAGGGAATGGTATATCCTGGGGTAAGAGTATGTTCACATGCAGGTGGTGAATGTCTTTTAAGTTGTTTTCCTGGGTGCTCTTGCTCTCGACCAATGTCAGTGGCTCGCAGCACACTTGCGGGTCCCTGTCCCCGCTCCCCAGCAGCAGTATGGGACAGTGGGGGCAATGTGGGGCAGGGTGTCCCCTGCCTGGCCAGCTGGACCTGCCCTGCACTGGGTAGCGCAGATGGGGCCTGCCAGGACTGCTGTAGAAATGAATGCTGTGAAGCTGCCCCAGAAGCAGCACCCTCCCAGACCAAAGTCCCAGCTGGCCCCCAGAGCCAGGTGAAAGCAGGAGCCCCAGCACCAAGAGGGGGCTCAGCATACCTTGCGCAAAAAGGATGTAAATATGTCTTGAACTTCTGATGATGGTGATGCCTGTGAACCTCAGTCACATATCTCAGATGGAGCACGTACTCAGACCAGCCAGAACTAGGTCTGAGACAGTTTTCAGCTTGTGCCCCTCCCATGCTGCCCAGGGCAGACGTTAGCATTGTAAGGATCGCTGCCCCTTTGCAGCCTTTGGACCAGCTCTGGGGCTGGTCCTTGGGAAACGCAGCGTGGCTTGTTTGGTGCGTGAGTGTTGGTGGGCACTCCATCGCGCGCTGCAGACACCTTGCAGCTTTTCCCTTCCAGAAAGCTCTGACTGAATGAAAGGAGACTGGGGCCGTAGCGGCTTTGCCTCCGAATATTTTGTATTGGCTACGGATGGAGCTCCTGCTCGCTTTATAGCGTCGCTGTTTTTTGACTGAAGGTAACCATATGCTGTATTTCCATAGCATGTGTTTCAATGAGATTTCCATACCAGAGCAGATGGGCATGCTCCAGTATGGCAGAATTATGTCTCTGTGGCACCGCTATGAACCCCAGGGTGTAACCACGGAGTAGATGGCACTTCATGTTTGTGTATGATAAGCATGTTTTAAATAGGTTTGTGATTCCCCTAACTAATGTAAATTCCAGTAATATCACTCTTCTGAAATCCCAGTTGCATGCCCACCACTCACTGGCTTTCCAGTTTCATATTGTCATTCTTTTTGCTCCTACTGATGCCATAGTCGACTGTATCACTACTGCTGCATTATGGAGGTCTTCCAGCCTGGTGTAGATGGACGTTCTTACAAACTCTCTACTGTGTGCTTGGTCATCGAAGCTAAACGAAGCAGCAGCACAGCAGTCACAGGTGAGTCTGTCACCAGCCTACACCTTGTCCTGCCTATGTTCAACACCCTGTTCCGCTACAGGCTGTAGCGGGCAAGTAATTTCGAGGCACATAGATACCTGATTTCTCCTTACAGTGGAGTTAATCCCTGTGGGCTGTGAGCTGGCCCCCGCAGCCCAAGGCCCCACTCCCTTGCTGATGGCTTGGCGCCGTTGCTCTGCACTTTGCAGCCACGGTAGGGGAGCAGGCACCAAGGCAGCGGCACAAGGCACAGGTAGTCTGCAGTAGAGCAAAGAGAACGTGAGCCGCAGCCATGCATTGAAACACCATTCAAGCAAGGTATCTACAATCCCTCGAGAGGCAGCATTGCAGCATTTGGTGCTCAGTTCTGCTACCTGCAGCTGGCTCCCCCTGCCCTGCCCAGCCCAGCCTGGCCTGGCCCTGCCTTGCCCTGCCTTGCCCGCCTGCTTTTCCCACCCTGTCTGTGGCCGGTGTTTCCTTGGGGGCCATCTCCGCTGACCACCCGGTACGTGCAGACCGTTTTCATTCACCCACTCATTTCCTGTTTTATTTGATTCTGAAATAACACTGCTTAAGCATTAAAATAGTGCGATTAAAATTATTTTTCAAGAGCAACACGACTGCTCAGGGGCTTTCAGGGGAGAAATAATGGGATGAATAAATGGATGACTGGTGGATCTGAGTTTTAAGCACAAAAAACCAACGAAGTTCCCTCTGTTACAAATGTGGGATTTAGAAGGTCTTATTCAGAGGTTTATCTGAAGGGTGTGTGTTTGCTTGTGTCTGCAATTTGCAGCTTGATCCTCAGCGTGAGGTTCTGCAGAGAAAAAGCTATTGTTTTAGGGTCCAGGAATAGCAAGCGGGGCTGGATCCACCAGAACGAGGTGGATTTTCAGCGTGAAGGAAGCCAGGCAGCACTTGCCCTTCATCTGTATTTGAATGTGGGCTCTCGGCTAGAACAGAAGCCCTGGAGAGCTGTCAGAGGATTATCTCCGCTGCTCTGCAGAAGTTCAGGGTATTGCCGCCAAAGCAGCCTGAGCCTCTGATTTTATACCAACTTAGCCAAGATAAAAATCAGACTCGGCATTCCTAGCCTCTGAAGGCAGTCTGATAAAATTAGCAGGAGTAATTTTTTGTAAAAAAGTGTTTTGATAGCTTAGCAAAGGCCAGAAGGTTAAATTCAAGGAGGAGGACTTGAAGCCACGTTTTCTCTGTTGCTGTAAACAGGGATCATTACACTGAAACAAATGGAAGTGCTCTTAATTTACACCACCTGAAGGCCTGACAAGTTCCTGTTTCTTTAGACGCTATAATGAATAGACATTTCAGGGGTATGAGTTGAGTTCAGGTACAAACCTTAGCCTTTAATTTCCTGCCTGCCTCACTCTGATCACTCTAGCAGCTGGCTTTATTTCACTGCAGTTGTTTAAAAATTAATTTGTAATACACTCTAGTCAATCCTTCCTACCGAGCAATAATATTTTTTGTAGATTTAATTTTTGGGTTTTAGGCTGACATCCTCATTGTAATGCATCTTCATTCTGATTACCACTAAATGCTCGATATTATGAATTATGTGGAATTTTTAATGGGCAGGCTTCTCATGTAAATTTTGCAACTCATAGTAATCAGACTCGCCCACGTGCGAAGCGGGGAGCAGGAACCTCTGTAGTTGTCAAAGGTGCAGAGTCAGGGAATGAGGCAAAGCTGCGTTTTCCCGGAGAAGCAGAGGGAGCTGCCCCCGAGTTTGCTGTGCGTTACTGCGAACAGCTTCGTGGCAAAGTTCCATTATTTCTGACCTTTCTGTCCACCACACAGCGCAACCGTTGCCATTTGGGACAATTTAAGGTGCTTCAGACTGTTCTGTAAGAGTCAGCAAACCATTCTAGCATCATCATTAGCTGTCTCCACAGCTGGCGTGGAGTGAAAGCAAACACTTTCGGGCAATTCTGAGCAAGAGTTCCTTCAGCATCCTTCTATTTTCCAGTAGTTCGATGCCAAATGCAAATTTCCATTTATTATTGTACTGAGCAGGATCCGTTTCTCAGGTTTTTGTTGCTATCTCCCATGAGCCCAGAGAAGAGTACATTTATGTGAACCTATAATTTATTGGTGTAATGACCAAGAATTAAAGACTGGGGATAACTGGCAACAGCAAGCTTTTTTGATCTTTAAAAAAAACTCCCATTTTTTAAGGTTACTTGCTACGTGCTTTGCTGTACCAAACGGACATAGTTTGGATCTTGATTAACCTGCAGTTTAGGTCAAAAAGAACCACAGGAAAATTAAAAGAGTTTGACCAGCAAGAAATAATTGCGAGTTTCTTACAAAGTGGAGGAGAGAGAGCAGGAACTGCCACTGTGGCGTCAGGCTGTGGAGGCTTCAAGGGACTGTGGGAGCCGTGATGCTCACAGGGCCAAAGCCTGCCGGGACACCGGGGAAAGCCCCGCAGCATTCCTGCAGCTTTCTCAGGCTTGCCATGCATGCGCCGTTGTGCCCATCCCACCTAATTTTAGGGCAGTTCCAGCTCCCCACCCTGCTCAAACCCCTCCTGGCAACCCCATCCCTGCCTTCAACTCTCCTGCACCAGTCTGCCTAGCGCAGTGCCACTTTGTTTTGGAGCAGCAGTGAGAGCGATGGCAGCAGTGCTAGCACTGGTCCTGGGTGACGTGGAGGGGACAGGGACCTCACCTCAGACCCAGGTCTGAGCCAGCAGGGAGTGGTGAGAACAGGCGGTGCAGAAGGGCTGGGGAACGCCGGGCGAGCCCCCGCACTGGGTGATGCCGTGAGCATCGCCAGCTTCTGCTGCCAGCGTGGCTGGGAGCGCAGGTGCCCCAGCATCGCACACCTTTGCTCCGCTGACCTGCCTGGCCTTTCTCAGTCCTCCCTGTTTCAAAGTGCGTGTTGTATTTACTGCCCTGTCATAACTGGAAGTTTTATGAATGATCTCTTCAGTAAATATGACTTTCAATGTTTTCTCCATCCTGTTAGGAAATACGCTGTTTACAGATGATTGCATTTTCTAAATGACCGCATTTGCTGCTTAGCCTTTCAGTGAAATGCCTGGAAAAATGTGTTTCCGTAGCCTGCAAGGGAAATAACGGGAAGCCCCTCCCTCCCGCTTCAGGGTGGCTCTCAAAAAAACACCCAGGTTTTAGCACTGGATTTATCTCAACAATGCACAGTCATTTAAAAGCTTCCTGAGCTGTTTGTACTTACAAGGAACATTTCTAATGCAACTTTAGAGCGCACAAAGTGAATATGTCTAGCTTGGCAGACGGCTTGAAGAAAACCTGCCTAGTTCAATCATGAGGTCAAGCCAAATAAATTTCTACCTTCTTCAAAGAAAATCACTAGTGAATGTCGAGGCTGAAGTGATTTTAACTTCCTTGACGTGGAGGATTTAGTTACATCAAACAATAATAAACAGCTGAGAGATGTAATTTTTGGTTATAAAAAGAGTTCAGCAACGACACATTCAAAGACAAAATAGTTCTTGCTATTCACTGCATCTAGTATTTAAATACTTATGGCCTTAAATATTAGTAAGGTTTATTTTTAGGGGCAGCTGATGGCTCTGGAGCTTAGTCCCCACTTTGTTGTATCCGTCAGTTTCAGAGGAAAAACTGCAGGAAATCTTGTTCTTCAGTTGGGCTTTTCGTTGCATTACAGATCAGTAAATGGCAGTAAATGGAGCTGTGGCGATGTGAAGGTCGCTGCAGGGCATTTGGAAATGAAAGGACTATTTTGTGTCTCGTTTAGAGACTTTTCTTATTTATTGGTGTGTGTTATCCAGTGGCCGGGGTAATGGGCCTCAGAAGAAAGTGTTGTTTAAGTAAAATAGCTGTGGTTTGGGGGGGAATAACAAAATCAGAAGTTCTGAGAAGCAACAGCCATGTTCTCAGGCATCTGAAATGTATCTGCTACTAAGAGCGAAGCAATTTTTTCTAATACCAAAATCCCAGTTTGCGAGGATGCTAAATCATCCTCGGGCTTAACACAATAGTCTCTTGGCAACTGCAGGTGCTTATCTTGAAAGATTCATTTTTACAACAGATTGAATTCTCAGAAAAGAGGCCAAACATAAAGATGTTAGAAATCAAAGCAAAAATCCAAAAGGGTTTTGAGGCTTGATTTTGTTAAGCATCCAAATGTTTGGATATTTATTTGAAACTTATTCAAGCTGCTTAAATCTAGAAAACTGGTAATAGGCTGCATCCTCCTGCTCTGTGACTGAAAGTCTTGGCACATGCAGTTCCAAATTGCATTGACCTTTTTTGCTGCCAAATTCTATTGCGTTTTCATTTCTAATTTACTGTCCAATCCAGCCCCAAGGTCTCTAGCTTTTACTACCTTTCTAGGTTTCTATTTCCTGTTCAGTATGTGCTTTCCCCCCTTGCTTAATAGTTTTCATTTTTTCCCCAGTTAAGTCTCACCTTATTACTCAAAAATCTAGGGACTGACATATGAGATCAGACTGACAATCCATCCGCTTTGTTATCCTTTCTTCTGTAATTTACCAGTCAGATGCTTCAGAAGGCACAGAAAAAAACACAGAAATGGATCATTATGGGAACCTTTGTCCATAGGAGAAATCCACAGTATATTTCTGTGCTAATATAGAAGGGTTTATATCCTCTTCCGTAATACCCAGCTGAAATATGTGTTTTGTCTCAGCACCTATATACATATCTGAACTCTATGAAATGTTCATTCTGAGCAATATCCATTGGCAGTGAGTTCCACAGGTTTATTCGTGAGATTTTCTGGTTGTTTCTGCCTACATCTTTATTTCCTCTGATGATACTGGTATTATTTATCTTTTTTACTGGTTTGCTAATTTTCCAAAGTAGTGTCACTTGTGATTCTCATTAATGTGCTAAATGTCACTTCCTTTTGAGCGGCAAGGAGAATTCTATGTAAAAAGAATTACGATACATATTCTTCCTCTAATTTTTAAACTATATTTGCATAAAGCATATTTTAAAGTATATTGTAAAGGCTTTTCCTCTGAAATCTGTGGTGGGAATTATTCACCTCTTTCTTCCTGGCAGCTCTTGTGCATTGCTATCTTCTGTTAAGTAGCAAATTCGCAAAGGGAAAAGTATCCATGTAAAAAAAATATCTTGGCATGTTTCTCTTTTTTTCCATTTCCTCTGAGTATTCCTGATGACATTTCTTTAATTCAGTCTTCATGATGATTACACCATTTTTCTGAAAACGGCAGACGGAAAACACTGTACTGGGGGTGAAGGAGGAGGGCACAGGGCTCGGGCAGCTCCTCCCTGGGCTGGGCATGATCAGGGGTGGGGGTCCCCTGCATTGCTGACACCTTCACCCCAGCGGGGGCTGTGAGTGGCTGGTCCTTGTGGTGGCCCAGGAGGGCAGAGCTGGCCCAGCTGCAGCGCGGACCCCAGCTGCAGCGCGGACCCCAGCTGCAGTGTAGACCCCAGCTGCAGCGCTGACCCCAGTTGCAGTGCTGACCCCAGTTGCAGCGTGGACCCCAGTTGCAGTGCGGACCCCAGCTGCAGTGCTGACCCCAGCCATGGTACAGCCCAGCCCCACGGCTGAGGCGGACTCACCACTGTCCTTACCCAGACCCGCCTCTGGTTCCTTCTCTTTATTTCTTCATTTTACCATTTCGGGCTTGCCAGCTGTGCTGGACTGGCGGGACCTTTGCAAATCTTGGTGGCACTTCCCACCTGTTGCTCGGCTTGCTTTCTTCATATTGGATGCTTTTGATCCGTGCTTGGGATTTATCAGTTTAATTAATCTAATCTCTGCATTATCATCCATGCTAACTGACATAATTCCTGACAATGTTTTGTTGATCCCTGTGATTGCTCAATGAGAGTGAAGCTATGTGGCAGCATATGGCAGTAGTTCTTATCTGTGATGGCTAAGTTTAGCTTTTTTTTAGGCCTTTTTCTTTTAATCAGAGATGTATATTTGCTTAGAGATTAGGCCATCTTTGTGTGTTTCCACATTGATAATACTATGCTTTTTAATGTTCTGTAAAATCCTATTGTGTTCCTACAGACTTTTGCAGGAGCAAACTTCATGCGCAACATCACAGGGCATCGCTACAGTGAAATGCACAGAGTGGTGTGGTGCACAGGCTTTTTTTTTTAAGTATTAAAATTTGTTGTTTATTTTTAAATGTTTGCAGAGAGAAAAATGCTTTTAAAAGAAGTATGTGGCTAGATTAATCCAGGACTACTCCCAGTAATGGCAATGGTATGGTTTCAGACCCTCAGTGGTTATACCTGCAGTAATTTTAATTCACTAATGTTTCTTTACTTATAAACGGCCACTGAGTTGCGAGTTGTGATGATAGTCCTGTCTTCCAAGGATGCGCTGAAGCGTTTTGGATCCCAATGCCTGGTATTTACGAAAGGTTTTTATAGTACAGACTCAGCAGTTTGCACAGTTTGGTGAATTCGTTTAGAGTAATTAGGGTAACACCAGGCTGGATTTGCAAGTCAGTTTAAGCCATTTCTACTTCAAGTATATCAAACGTTAAACATCTCCAATACAAACATTGATTCTGTTTGGATTATTTCATGTGTTCTTCCAGCTCCGCTGAAAGAAGTTGGTTGACACAGGTCCTGGTTGTTCCTTAGGCTTGGCGGACCAAGGGCCTGGACGCATCCCATGTGGGGTCTGAGATGGACCCCTTTCCTCTGCATTGATGACTATACTGGCTCTGCTGATGGAAAGGGATGAGAGCAATTCTCCACTGAGCCCCAGCAGCCAGTAGTGCAATATGCTGTACCGCTCACACCGTAATGGAAACCAATGATGTTGCTGTTGCAATGTGCCGTGCTACACCTGCGCACTAGTGGCTTTGCCTTCCCCTTATCCTGATTCTGAGTGATTGTTTCTGTTGATGACAAAAGAACCAGTTAAAAATTTACTCCTATTTGATTTATTTTTCACTTGCAAAACAGAGAATCAGTCTGCATGTTTTTAATACAATTCTTTTCCCCAGGGATGGGCCAGTTGTATTCCATGTCTGTTCTCTGGGTTGTGCAGAAAGCCCTACAATGCTATCATAGTCAGAGAGCATGAAGAGAGGGGTTTTTTGCAACTCCTGATCTAGATTCCCTGTTAAATTATTTTTTTTTTTCCTCCAGGAGTAATTTTTGCCCTTGTTCACCTAAAACAAGTGACAAGAGGATACTCTCCTGCCTCTTATGGGTGTTTTATGTGCCACCCCAAGTAGGGTGGCTTTACTGCTAGCTCCGAGTCAGTGTTCATCCCTTGTACTAGCCAGCTGGTTTGTACTTCTGAATTGCCATATTTCTCTGGACATCATGAGAAATTGTGTTGCTTGTGCTTATTACTTCCTGAATTTTTACAGGTAAGATAATTCAGAGGAGCTGAGCCACCTCTTCTGCCTCAGATGTAGTCCACCCAGGCAGTCGTATTCTCTCCTCGCCCATAAGCAGCTGGCACTAACGCAGTCCGTCCTCTTGGCCACTGTGGTATTTAAGCAGTGGCCTGAATAACTGAGTAGTGCTTTGCTTCAGAACATCAGACTGGCCGCTTTTTCCCTGAGGGGTGCTGTGAGGTTATATGGTACTCTTTCTCTGTGTATTGATTTTGAATCATACAAACACAAAGTTCTTCTCAAATTAACATCTTCTTGTTTTCTCCTCACCAGTAGAACTGGCCAGAAAAAACAAGTGGAAAAGTGATGGTTCAGGCTGGCAGCACCGGGGCCTGGGCGGTGCGGGCAGGAGGTGGAGGCACGCAGCCTTGTGCCGGTGCTGAAGGACCGATGGGCGCGACGCGGGTAAGTCCAGGCCTGTTAGCACATCACTGATCCCAGGCACAATAACAGAAGAGATGATATGAGACTTGATTAATGAATAATTAATTAGAATGTATTCTAATTAGTGTCAATCAACTTGCGGGTATGGAAAATAGGACCAGTAGATAAGACTGACTTTTTGTTTTTTTACGAGATGACAAATGCAGTAGATGAGGAGAGTCTTGATATGCCAGCTGCCAGTATGGCATTTGCTTTGACACCAGTGTGACATCTGGGGTGGAAGTGGGATGCTGCTGGACTGTCATGCGAGCCGGACTGTCAGGTGGCAGCTGGAGGTGGGAGGTGAGGGCATGGCCATCACCGCTGCATGGGGCTTGGCTGGCACCCTCCGTGCCTGCAGGGATGGGGAATTGGGGGAGGCGCGGGCAGCACCGCTCGGGTCCGGCTGATGTGGAAACCCTGTGCTGGGCTGTGGCGGGTGCACGTGGGGGAGGGGGACCACATGGGAAGAGGGACCACACAGAGGAGTCATGAAAGGCCATGGGTAGCAGAGGGGTAAGGGCCAGGAGAAGAAGACGGGCACCAAGAGCCTGGAAGGGGTCAGCCTGCTGAATTCAAGAATAACAAGGCATGATTTGATCTCAGCCTGTGAGTATGAACACAGGGACCAGGGGTTTGATAACAGAAAGCTTTTCAATTTAGTGGACAGGGATATAAGGAGATCTAAAGCTGGAAGCTGAGATAAATGCACATTTTGTCTACGGTGGGGGTAATTTGGTAGCTGGAGCATCCTACCAGAGCTGATAGCCAGCTCCTTGTTGCCAAAATGTCTTAATGGAGGTTGGTCTGTGGTTTTCTGAAAAAGTGCTCTACTTGGAAGGGAATTAATCATGGAAAGTTTTATGTCCAAGCTACAATGGGTGCTCACAACAGCCCTTCCTGGCTACAGATCCACAATTACTTGCTCCAGTTAATTTCGCTGGAAGCAGGATCAGACCCGCACCCGTGGAGGAGCGCAGAATGCCGATGGCTGTCGCGGTGCTGTGGCACGTGGGTGAGCAGCACTGGTGTCTGTGTCTCTTCAGCTAATCAACACATCAGCTAAAGCGGATTTGATTTTGAGAAGTCTTATGGACCCCAATAAAGATCAGTAATCATTAAAATTAACCACACGCTGATTTAATCAACATATAGCTTTGTTAATTACCAGCTCTTTCTTCATGTCCATCTGTTTTAAAGATTTTAGTGAACCTGCAGCAGATGTTCATGTAAATATAATAAGCTGGTTGCCATGTAAATATAGAATTTTCAGGAGTGTTTTTGTAACAGACATCCAATTTATTTGTGCTGTTGTCAGTATCACGTCTTCAGTGGCTTAAACACAAAACTGATAACTTTGTTAAAGTCCCCATTAGAGACAGTCTCTGCTACCAGGCTGTCCCTCTGCCTGGCCCTGCCACCGCGTCCTGCTCCTGTGATTTGTGCCCAGGAACTGCCATGTAGAAATGAAATAGGGCCAATCTATTTACGCTGCCTTCCAGGGTATAAAAAATAATTTCTGCGCTCATGGTGAATGTGATTCATTCATTGTGAGTGGTGTAGGTGGGGAGTGGCTCGTGCAGCTGAACGTTGCCCATTTCCAGCTTTCCCCTCGGAACCGTGGTGCTGGCAGGGAGGCGGGTCCAGCGGGCAGGAGGCAAGGCAGGGGAGCGGAGGGGGATGCTGGCGCATGGCTGTGGGATGCCCAGGGAAGACAGCGGCAAAACTGTGCTGCCATGACAGTACAGAAAGCAAACTGGCAAGCATTTTAAAATTTAAAAATGAATACTCCATGGCATAAATGGAAAAAAACCCCAAGCCCCTAGATTTCACTTTGCCACTAGTGACCAAATGGGGTGCATTTTGCTGGATTAATATGTTTCTTCTGAAACAGAATCCCCAATGGAATAGGAAAAAAGGCATGAAAAAGTGCAGAAGAGCTCTGTTCTGCTGAAAATACTTCACAGGTTTAAGACTTAGCTTTTGAGTCTACAAGCCGAATAGCAGGGTGGGGTTTTTTGTTGTGGCAGCACGTGGGGCTGTTTCTGTGCATGGGAGTTGCAGAGCTCGGTCCGTGGAGATCTTTTGTCTACAGGAGCATGGCTCTGGGTAAGTTTCTTCACCGGCAGTGTGCAGCGAAGGGGTCACGAAGGCAGGGTGTGGGCATGTGGAGGAAACCTCTTCCACTTCCATCTGGGGGGAGGTGGAGGTGGCTGCCCTGGAAGCGAGATGTTGCTTCACTGTGCTGGGGAGAGGGTGCCTGTCCACAGCCCTGCCAGCACCGGCGCCCAGAGCCCTCACGGTGGTGGCTCTTCCCTGCGCAAGGGAGAGATGCTCTTCAGCAGCTGCAGAACCAAGCAGGAAAACCTGGCTCTGAATATGTCTGCATTTGGTCTTTGTTGGATTAAAACTGTTATGGAACGTAATTGCCCAGGTTTCCTGTGTGACAGTAGCCTGACAGCCAGTCTCATACGGTGGGACCGGACTCACAGTGAGGGTGTGAAGCAGAGCAGCCAAGGGCAGGTCCCATTTTATCACCAGGAAACTGGTGCTTCTCTAAGGGAAGAAAACTGGGAGCATTGGGGGGTACCGGCTGCATTGAGTCATTCGTGCCATTCATGCTGTGGCGAGGACAAGCCAGGATAGGTTTTGGCAAGGTGGTGGTAGGGATGCAGCGTGGTCCCTACACTCACGGTGGTACAGCAGTGAGCACGTCTAACGCACAGCCCGTCAATCCCTGGAGTGTGGGCTGCCATCTCTGAAAGCGGGTAGTGTCAGCGGTTACTGTTCCCCGGTGGCAGTCCATTCTCAGCTGCAGATTAACCTCATAAAAGGCACCACCAAAACTCCCTGAGCCATCACAGGGATTAATACAATAGGTTCAGATTGTGAATTCAGCGAGGGATCTCTTTTTTTGTTAAGTTTGTGCAAAGAAGGCCATGGTTGATAGAAGGGATTCCTAAATATGACTGTGGTGTAGTTAAGCGATAATAATCCCAAAGGCAATCCAACAACAAAGGAGGAAATTCACTGTTCATCTGCAGACCGTGGAAAACCACCGACTCGCAATTTCACTTGACAATGTCAGCCATGTAGCCATACGCCCCCTTTAAGCTGTGTAACCCCCACATCCCAGCTGGAGACCTCTGCCTCCGACCACTGCGCCTGGAGTTGTGTCTGGAAAGGGATGAAACCCCGTGACACGCATGTTGCTCTGTTGTCCCTCCAGCTGCCAGGCGGGTGTCCCCGTGGGGTAGCGGCGAGAGGGGACCACCAAGAGGCACAAGCACCTTCCGCACCGGTGGGACGGGCTCTTAGCTCATTTGCAAAGCCTCCTTTAAGAAGGATTTTAAAGTCAGTTATAGATGGCCTTGTTGCATAATGGGAAAACTGACAAAATGCAGAATTGCTAATTCATGTTGTTTGTCTAGATATTCCACCTGCCTTCAGAAAATAATTAATCTGATAAATAGCAGAACTCCAGCTTCAGATTGGGTGTTTCTCTAATCCACTGTATGTGTTTATTCCTCCCTGTGCTCAGCAGGTACACCCACCAGGTATGGATGGTGGGCAGGACGCAGACCCTTGCCCCCAACCTCCCTGCTCCAGGCGCTCCTGCAGCAGCCCCAGGCAGGCTCCCCATCCCGGGGACGGTCCTCCCTCTGCCAGGGCCCCAACGTGGGCAGCGAGAGGCTGGGAGCCGCTGGCTGCAGTGAGCCTGGGGAATTCATCACCACCAGCCCCACTGCAGTCCCCCCGCGACATTCTCCCCAGTCCCTTTCAGGGCCAGGCAGCTCAGGTGTCCCATAGAAATACCACAGGGCGATGTTGCCTTCTGCGTGCTTCTCCGGGGCGGATCACCGTGTAGCGCACACTGACAGCCTGCCACAATGGCAAGCAGGGCGGCTTGCTGACGGAGCTACTGATGGACGCGCGATGGAAGGCGCGAGCCCAGCTTGGTGCATGGATTTGCCCACGGTTCGACGCTTCCATCCCAATAAAACATTTGCAGCCTGGCACTCATCTGTCCCTTGCATGAATTTATCTTTGTAAGGCGTTATCCAGCAGCTGAGTCTGCATGCTTGTTGGAGGCGACATGAGAAATGAAATGTATGTTTTGGTGCTGGTCGGGGGAGTAGAGGGAAAGATGGATCTTAACTCAGAGTTTCCTGCAGAGAGCTGAGTCTGGAGTTATCTTGCGTTTATGTCTGCACTTGAAAAGAGCTCCGCTTTCTGATTTCGTGTCTTATTTTTTAGCTTCTAAGGATTTTGGTTTCATTTTGCTTTACATTGACAATGACTTCAGGAGCCTAGAGAGGAGGATGAGAGCACGCGAAGGCAGGTCATTAAACAGCTCTCTTCAGGTGCCTATTGATCTGCACAGTTCTTGCTCTCACATTGGCCAGATAGGGCACTGCTGGCATGAAATTCCCGTGCGTGGTAGAAGATTTACTGTTTTTCAGGGAGTGGAGTGCAAAGAAACAGACACCCGCAAATGGCTGGAAAGCTCCAGGAGCAGAGGCTGCAGCCCCCTGCGCCCTTCCCAAGACAGGCACGAGAAAGTGAAGGTGAACAGCAAGGTGGGATGGGCAGCGATCCGGCGTCTCAACAAGGACAAATCAACACTGGCAATGAAAAAGGAATTTAACGATGATAGCAGCAATGTGAGTGGAAATTCATCTAAACCAAACTCATTACATTTCTTATATAAAGCAGTATTTTTACAATTTCAAGTAATCTTTGCGCGGTATTTACTAGTTTTTCTATTGCTTTAATATGAAAAATGTGCCCTTCTTGACTGAACGCAGCAAACGGTAGAGAAGCTTCTACTTCCCACCACGATTGAGACTTACTACGTCAAATCTTTAGATTTCAGATGACAGAGAAAATTAATAGCAAGAATAAAATCTTATAATTGAAACTGAAATGAAACTAAATCTTGCAGATGGGATACTAGCTTGAACTTCAGTCTGAGCATCTAAAGAATCACTGTGCATTTTTTAATTCTTTGACTCTTCTCCATAAATGTTTTGACGTGCTCAGGAATTTATCTTCATTATTAAGACTGCTAGATCATCACATACTGATGAGCCCAAAGTCAAATTTTTTACTTGCCGTTCACTGAGAAATAGATTTCCAACTGAAAATCTACAATATGGGCTTATTTCTCCCATCAGTCACAAGAGGCAATGTTTCACGCCGAAGCGCAGCGCAGGGCTGTGCCCTGCCCAGGCGGCCAGGGCTGCTCGGTGCCTGCCGAGGCTGGGAGCATCCTGCATCCCGCAGGCACTCGGGGGACAGTCCCAGTTCCCACCAGGAACCTTTCATTTTTATTACCGATACAAGCAAGCTATTTGGTAAGAATATGGCACTTCTGTAACATATATTATCTGAATATTACTCCTGCCTACAAGCCCTGGTAACTGTTCTTTTTAAAAAAGATATTTATAGTTGTAGACCATACTGATATTTTAGTTAATAGATTCAAGACCTTCCCTTTTGCATCTGTTTTTCTTCAACCCTGTCCTTTTAGATGTTGCATTTCTCTTGTGTACATAATTAAAAGATGGCCTTAAATGCACAGGAAATGCAAGGCTATGAAATGAAGGAGGAATGCCTTTAATTTTGTGCCTTTGTCCCATGATGGTGTGAGGCGGGTTGAGAAGAGAGCTTCTTACCAGTGTGAGTATGTGTTTCTGGTCCTGGTGTCTCGGGTGCGCGGATGCTGAGCCGGTGCCGGCGAATTGTCCCTCTGATGGCGCAGCCGCCGTGCAAGGGCAGGGGAGCCAGCGCTGGGCTGGGGTTTGGTTTCTGAGGGCTTGGACCAGGCCCCACTTTGGTGCTCCCTACAAACACTCCTTGGCGATTTACTGGGATCACACTAAGCCTCTTGCCTTTAGAGAGGAATTAAAGTAATTGTGGGACATAATGGAGGAAAAATCCTTTAGTATGTCCTTCTTTATAATTCATTTTTCTATAATATCCTTTAATTTCCTCTAAGCTCCTTAAGTGCCTGTGAAGAGTTCGGATCCTTTCTACAGTGTTTTATTATTGAGGTGTGAAACGCGTGCGCTGCCGTCAGCGGCATGTGTGAGCCCTCACGGTCCCTCTCCGAGCAGCCACGCTGGCGGCAGGGCCGTGCCGTGCAGTGTGGCGCGGAGTGTCTCTGTGTCATTGCTGCTTGTAAGAGAAGGCATGAGACACTTTTATTTGCTAGCATCCCTTTTGCGCGTGAGTTTAGGGTATTACGTTTGCATATTTGCAGAACACAGTATCGCTGGGTAACATTCATTATACGTTTATTGGCATACAGTAAGTGTTGCTGTACCTCTGTGTCACGTGTGCATTTATCAGTCTCTGCTTGCAAAAAGCGAGCGGGGAAGCCGCAGTTGCCAGGATTGGGTGATTTTACTGAGTAAGCGTAGAGCTCTGAGCCTGGTGGTCTCTGCCATCCTCTGCCTTTCCCCGTGGGGCGGTACCGACCACTGATGAAGCCCCTGTGATGGCAGCGCTGACCCCGAGGAGAGGCTGTGGTTCCAGCACTGCCTGCCCGCAGCATTCTGGGCGGGGGTCCGGGGGGTGCTGGGCTCATCCCCTGCTGCCAGGGTGGGAGGTGCAGGGACGTAACGGCTGGCAGGGCCCCTCGGGAGGCCCTGCTATGACCAGCCCCTGCTCCCAACCATGGGTGCAAGGATGTAGGCTGCTCCTGGAGGCTCCGTCTCTGACCATCTTGGGTCTTGGTGCAGCTGCCCCAGCTTGCTGGGCAGCATTGCCCTCTGGCAGGGAGCCCCTTACTGCTGTGGTGCTCCAGCTCCTGTCTCCAGTCCCCGTACAAAGCTGGTACCGGTGTACCCGTCACTGGCGTGGCTTGCTGTAAGCATCAGCTCAGTGTTTGCCGCCTCACTTGGTGTCAAGGACCAGCTGCAGGTCATCGAAACTATCACAGACCTGTGTTACTTTGCCCAAAGCTGGTGAAATGCATGGGATTTACATGATGTAATTCAGACCACAGTCGTTTCTGATCGATTCCTGGAAGATTTTTGTTTTAGCGTGCACTGGCTGCAGTGCAAAGCCCTGAAGTTTGGTGCTGGACGACTACCACGGTGTTGCTCGGGGTGGGTTGTCTTTGTCAGTAGTCCTGGAGGTGGTCAACTCCTCAGCAAAACACAGTAACAGCTACTAAATATTCTCCTTCTTGAGGCTGAATGATTTATTGCAGTACTTCTTGGTGTTTATTGCCGATTTTGAATTTAGTAACACCTTAAACTTTGCCCAGTTAAACCACTGATTGTAATAATATATAATGCTTTTAAATTTGAATGGTAGGAACAGGTTAAATGTCTCCCTGTTGAAAGATGTGTGGATTAGGCAGCCAAAGTGTCTATTGTGGCCACCTAGTTTGACCTTGTGTGTAACAGAAGCTTTAAAATTAAACCTGCAAATCCTTCCTGAAGCCCTTTTCCTTTTCCTTGTTTAGAAAAATCCCTTTTGATTTATTCAGAATTGTCTCATTTCTTCACAATGTGAAGCTGGTTTAGTGTGCGAGGCTGGAGTCCTGTACTGTCAGTTTAAGCCACCTTCTGAACACTTTGGATTAAAAGGAATTGTTGGTCTTCTCAAACCTTTTACTGCAAGGAGGCTTCCAGTTGCAAATTATTCTTGTAGGTCTTCTCTGTGCTACTTGTAATGTTTCAGCACAATTTTGATGTACTGGTGTACCTTTCAATACTTGAAGGGGGCTTAGAGCAAAGATGAGGACACACTTTTTACAGGGTCTGTAGCGGCAGGACAAGGGGCAATGGTTTAAACTGGAAGAGGGGAGATCTGGATTAGGTATTAGGAGGAAACCCTTCCCCGTGAGGGCGGCGAGGCGCTGGCACAGGCTGCGC
>JAVJGI010000032.1:35432520-35443020 GCA_035590275.1 Ibycter americanus | reverse complement strand
TCCCTGCCCGTGGCAGGGGGTTGGGATGGGGGGTCTGGAAGGTCCCTGCCAACCCAAACCATGCTGTGATTCTGTGACAGCACAAGGTTCAGTACTTCACTGCAAATCTTACGGTGGAGGTGGAGAAAGTTTTTCAAACTCTATTTTATTCTTGTTTAACAGAAGAAGAAGTTGAAACAAAATTAATGTGTGTGCTTTGTCAAATTGTCAAGTGTGCCGTTCACAAATCAATGCAGTCTCAGAACTTTTCTTCTTTTTTTCTTTTTTCCAAACGTTGTCTTCAGACATTTCCCACATTTACACTGTAGAAAGCATATCCCCCATTATTTTTACTTTGGTGGCAATAGTGAGTACTTTGCTCCAAGGCAATGTTAAACATTTTTGAAGTTGTTTTTCAATTCAGCCGGCTAATTTGATCTTCTGAAAATTGAGTTTTTTGATTTTAAAAAAATATTTTTTATCTTTCTTTCCCTTGATTTGGGAGATGATGACAAGCCTTTATGTCTAAACCATATATGTTTTATGAAATGAGTATCAGGCAGAGATAAGTTAAAAAATTATTTACCACAATATTGCAGTTTAGGTTTTTGAAGTCTGTCAAACCAATGTACAATGAAAAATGGAAGAAAGGAGTTTCAGATTGCACTTGAGTAGCTGTTTGGTATCTGTATGTATTAATGCTGCAAATCAGTGCAAATTTTCTGAAGAACCGAATTTACTAGCTTTATTTCTTCATTTGAATAATTACTGCCAATAAATATCTCAATAAGCCACCATTTAGAGAGTGATTTTCATAGAAAATAATGGCCAGATCCTCTGCAGTGATAAACTTCCATGCACAGCATGTTTGCAGCGGCTGACAGCCTGGCCCCCTCCACCACAGACTCTGCAGGTTTTATTAACCTCCCTCTCCCTGTCATTTTCGGCGTTATGCATTGGAAAGCTCTGCGATGGGCTGCTGGTGGGCCAGTCATGTTTTTAATTCTCTGCAACATCACGGATCAGCATGAGAAAGCACGCATTCCTCACTAACAAACCTGCTACTGGAAAGGTCCAAAAAATAGTGGTTTTGGAAAAGCACCTCCCGACAGGAGCCTTGAGGCTGCTGTGCTGCCGGGAGCAGGCAGCGAGCTCACCCATGCACACCTGGAGACCGCCAACATGCCTTCTTTGCTGTCCTTGCAAACACAGCTGCCCTCACCGATGGGGTCAGAAAACCCCAACAAAATGGTCTGAATAAGAAACCAAACCGAAAATAAACAGATCTCGTTTTTGAGGACAACTCTCTGCTATGGAAACAAAAAAAGTCATTTTGGCGACCTTTACGTTTTTTCTGTGGTGTCTGCTAAAGTACTTGTTTGGTTTTGCTTTTTGAAGTGCTTGGAGTACAAAAAGCATGCACCAGATTCTTCTTTGTTAGTTTAAAAAAATAAGTAAGAGCAGAACATGGTCTGTCTTTCTGACTAATCGCATACCAAATTGCTTTACAATTGCACCAGAGAAAGCCCGTTCCATTTTTTTTTTTTTTTGTGTGTCTGTGAGTCAAAGATCTTTATCTCTAGATGCTTCCCAGGAAGGAATTTTCATAACAAGAGTCTATTAAGAGATGCTTACAGACTTCCAGGCCATCTGAGAGGTTATGGGGGGGAAAAAAAAGCAGCAGAAAATGGTGTGACATGGTGCACATTCCAGCTAAAGTGTCCGTTGCTATAGCAAATGAAGGAGCATAACTAACCTCTAACACAGCCTGCTTTGAAAATCTGTGTGGTTTGTTAAGGCTCTTTTGTTCCGAGCCATTCATTTTCGCCATTTCTGCTGCAGTTTGCTAAACTGCTCCCAAATTATTGGAATTTATAGTACAGAAATGGTGATAGATGTTAGGTATGACCTATAAAACCTTAAAGCAATGATGAGTAAATCTTCTGTGTCATCCTCACTAGCACATTAGTACATTAATGCAATACTTGTGGAGCAATTTCAATGTTTTATTTTATTTTTTAGATAAAAGATGGATCAAAGCTAGAGGAGAGAAAGCATGGGTTATCCAAGCTGTTATCCATTACGTGTCTGCTTTAGGGTAACATCTGTTGAGGTTTCTGCTGTCTCCAAGCTTTCATGCTCCTCCACACTGACTCTTTCCTTGGTGGTGTCAGCACCTTTCCTAAGGGCATGCTTTTTCCCTTAGTCCTTCATGCAGTTTTGCAGCCCAACCTGCTCTAAGCCCCCAGAAGCAGCACGGAGGCCCTGGGCTGCCTGAAAGCTGGAGCTCAGCCTTTCCAAGAGCACGGCCCTTCCAGGGGAGTTGTCTTCTGGCCAGTACAAAGAAAACAGCTGTGGGTTTCAAATACAAATATAAATACAAGCAAATACGTGGTTTTCAAAAGTAATTGCTATTTACATTAGCTAGCGCAGGAAAGAAATCTGATCAAAACAGTAAAGAATACATTCTGTTTGCTCTGGAGAGCAGCACCTTGTGAGAACTAAGGATAAGCTAGGGTTAATGGTCACTGGCTGAATCAAAAAAGCAAAAACCAGTAGGCATAGATAAACCCAGAGCTTGCTGTCTGAAAGATACAGAGAATTCCCAATATGAAAACCAGTGAATGACTGTAACCCAAACTGCTATAATTTTGTGAAAAGAAATAAGCTGGTGAATGTATATAGGGATGCCTGTTCAGATTCAATTGAGATAACAGACCATAAATCTGATGTTAAATTAAAATGAAGAGAGCTTCCCACACCACACGTTAGAGCTGGACTGGCGTCGACTTACTGGCCCAGCCTGCCCAGCAGCATGTACAGTGCCGGGTGCTGCAGGCGAGATGTCGCAGGGTGCTGCCGTTTAAAGTGCAGAAACCTGGCAGAAAACGTGTTTTCTCAGGGGGGACTTCAAACTGCAGGGACCTCTGCCCTGTCCAGAGGCATGCACAAGCCCTCAGTGTAACCTGTTGTGGCCACAGCCCCCCTCATCCTCAACAGTGGCAGAGGCTTCCTTTTACATACCCAGTGTAACCTTCTATGCAGAATAAAATGAAACTGCAGGCATTGCTACTCTGGTATCATCAGGTGTCAGTGTGGTGTTCTGTAACGGTGAGGATTTACTGCCCTGATGTTCTGCAGGGTGGGAAAGGCCATAAAAGCAATGCCGCTGAGACTGCGATAATGTCAGAGTCAATTCTCCTGCGTCACCTTTGAGGAAAGAAGCTCTTGCTGGTCCAGGCTCTGCTGCTACCCCTGCTTGTGTGGGCTAAACCAGGCATTGGGGATGGGGGACTCTGCAGCTCCCGTGTGCATGGGCAGAAGATGCAATTGTGCTGCTGTACCAGCCCTGCAAGGGCAAACTGCACCGGTGATACCAGCAGCAGCTTCAAAAAATGCAGACAGTTTAGAGTTAGCTTTACTTCATTTACTCTGTTGTTTTATCTCTTGGAATGCAAAGTCTGTGCCTTTTTCTAAAACGGAGTTGGACAGAGCAGCAAAGAAATGCCAGTTGTGCCTCTGGAAAGGCTCTGTCCCACAACCCTTGGCAAAACGCTGTGTGTCTGCTCTGAAATAAGTTTGTTTGTCCCCTAAGCGGGAACAAACCAGCATCGCCCAACACTCTCACCGGTGCCAGGGGACTTCTCCCGGGCTAGGGAAAGATTCCATCTCCCTGCGGTTGGATTTATGCCAGGGCTGTCAGAAAGTCCAGCGCTGGCAAACAGTTATGGAGCTTTTGCACTGAAGCAGCTGAGCTGAGGTTGAAGCGGTATTAAATCTTGACATTTAAGAGAATAAAATAAATAAGAAGCACTCACTGTTTCACTATAGCCCGAGCAGAACCTGTGCTGCTCCTAAAGCCTAAGAACAGCAGTCATCGTACACAAGGAAAGCTCTTACGGGTTATTCAATTGGGAAATAAATATAAAAGTCAAGCTAACCAGCAAAATACTGAATTTGTTTGAAAATGAGCACACTGTAGCAGTCTGTTTCTCCAAGAGGAGGTGGATTATAACTGACATCATGGGGCCTTACAGCCACAAAGGCTCCAACTTTCAAGGAATTTGCAGTCCTCAGAGTGCTGAACCGTGGCAGTCCTCGTGCCCCCACATCCCGCAAGCAACGGGTGAAATCGCTCCTCTTCCCCTTTGCGGCCGGGACCCATTCAGCAAGATGCGCCTGGCATGGTTTTCTCCTCTTGTCTCGCCTTGCCGTCCCTTACCACAGTATTTCCTTTTCAGCTGTTCTGAAAGAGTGACTCTCTTACTTGAGCGTGTTTTGGTCCATTAAAGAAATGAAGAACTGCATGAAAAAAGGATTACGTGCTATGGAATCCCAACAGAATTAATGTTAACGTCTGTGTTTGTATTAGATTTTTCTTTCTTTCTCACTTCTTTAGATTGCGACAGATGCATATAACAAAGAAAATGGGGAAACATGCACTGCATCTCTCCGTGTGTGTGTTTTTTAATAAGGTTTTGAATGCCATTAAGCCCAAACCCCGCAAATCTTGAGCTTCAGTGGAGACTGTGATCATCTGTGTTTGACATTATAAATCTAAAAAGTACAGCTGGAAAACAAGCATTTGAAATCTGAAAATATTGTGCCTGTAGGACTAATTATGCTTTTGCAAACTTTATCAAAACATTGCTGTTTATTTAAAGTTAGCAGCACAAGAACGCCATCATAATGAATGGTGAGTATTATGACTCACGCACACAAACATCTATTTTCTGGAGAAAGTGGCAATTAAGGGCTTATAATGGATTTTGGTTGTTTTAAGCTCTCTGCCAGGACAATGCAGAATTGGAGACACTGTAAGCATAAAGGATGCTGAAAGCCCGTTCCCCAATTTCACAGGACACCTCTTGGTTTCCTATGAGGCGCACGCTGAGGGTTGACTCACCACGCAGAGTTTACTGTAAACTCTGGAAATGGGGCGCTGATGATGCGAACCTATCAGGGCAATGGCAATAAAAAGTGTGTATCTTGAAAATTCCCTCTTCTTCAGCCCTGGCAGGGAAAAGACCCCAAACCCACCAGAGACATGTAAGGTTTTTCTCAGGCGTGGTGGGGAAATGCTGGTACCTGCTGGAAGCAGCAGATACACACATGATGTAAAATACTCGAATTACTCAAAATGCTGAGTCAAGGCATAACAGTGAGGAGAGTTTTGTAGTTCAGCACAGCAGTCCCTTGTAAAGATACCTAAATTTGGAACTAATTTTCTTGCCTACCAAAGATAAAAATGTAAAAGAGCCTTTTTCTGGTTACTTGTCTGTGTATCTAATCTCAGCAAGTGAAATTAGTCTGCAGTTAGGTGTCTAGCTCCTATTTAAATATTAATAATCCTGGATTTATTGTCTCTCTTCTCTAATTTACTCAGGGTTTTTGTAGGTGAGATTCCTCTTCTCGCCTCCTTGATCCCCCCTGTGTCATTTTTACATGACAGGGTGTGTGTGTGTGTTTCCTTGTGTCTGTGCAGTGCTAGGATCTATTGCCCTGGGGTATATTGTGCCTAGCTTGTCCCTGCACACCAGGATTATTGCAAAATCTTGGGCAAAGCTCCCTGCTGCCTGCATGCCCAGTGCTGTGGCGGGGGGCCGGGGACCCCTGGCACAAGGGGCGCGGCTGCGGGCGCTCGGTGGCACCCCCGGCCCTTGGCTGGGCAGATGCCTCCAGGGTGCCCTTACACCCAGATGGAAACCAGGTGGGAAACGCGAACGCGGGGTCAGCTGCAGCTGCGGGGTCTGGGGGCGTGATGTCTCCCACCAGGCTTGGTCCCATGCCAAGGCTGCATTTGCAAATGGTGTCCGGAAAGCAGAGAAAGAGAAAAGGGGCTTTTATTTGTACACTCGTGAGTGTATCACGTTATGATTTGACATCACTCAGACGGAGGTCGCAAGCTGTGCCCAGCTGAAATGAGAAAACTGTGCTGGCAAATGCTTTAAAAAGCATTAAATTAGACACAGAAAATCCTTTGGAGAGGATGTTAATATCTTTATCATTTCCTCACATTTTTTGTTGCCTCTTACGCAGAAGTGGTTACAATTTAAAACTCACATTTTTAAAGGCCGGTAGGTCCTGTGCTGTGGAAGTTTTTTGACTCAGAAACAACTTTCATTGTGAACGTTATCATACCAGATTGCGTCAGCTAGTGCCATGTATAATTTTAAAATGAAACTTCTCTGTGAGAGGAAAGCTGGGATGCCCCGATGGTGGCGCAGCGCAGCGGGCAGCGCAGGGTCCCCCCGTCCCACGGGGTCTGCGCTGCCTGCGCCCGGCCGTGCGCCTGGGGCGGCTCCAGTGGGACACCCGGGAAGGGTGGTCGGCAGGCGGAGCTGGTAAAGCTGTGGTCTTCCGAGTCATATCCCCATGGCACTGCTCAGCCACGGGCTTCTTCCCGTAAGAGGGGGCTGTGCCGGAGCGGGTTAGGCAGCTCCTTGCAGAAAAGGTACCATTTATCATCCGGCCGCTCTTTTAGGGGAAAGATGAAATAGGGGGATTTTGGGGAGATTTCAAAGCACCCAAAAATTTGCATTGGGCAAAGACCGTGAAAGAGGCATTTGGTGGGGGGTCCAGGGAGCTGGGTGGTGGGCATCCATCATCCCGTGGCGCAGAGCCTGGGCAGCAGCGGCTGCTTTCATCTGTGGCTCTTACGCTGCCCAGTGCCTGGAGTTGTCTTCCCAGGAGATGATGCAGAACAAGAGGATTCATGAGGCATAAAATAGAACAGTTATTAACAGAATAAATGCACTAGAAACATCCCGCTGCAGCCAGTGTGTTCACACTCTTCCCTGCTCTCTCTTTGAGGGGCAGCAGGAATGAAATTGGGCCTGAAGCAGTAACGAGGTGAGCCAAAGGGAACCACAGTAACTCTCCTGCAATGAAATATTGCAACTATAACTGAGGGGTAAAAAGAGGTGAGGCTGAGGTGTTCCGTGTATGAGGATGGTAAGGACGGGACGAGCTGTTGGCTGACAGTACCCAGGTTTGCTGAGGGGACTGCAGACACCTGTGTGACCCAGGGATGCTGAGCAAGTGCCATATCGTGCAGGAAATCACACTGTGTAAAAAAGTCCCTACTCCTAACTCCAAAGTTAGGAAACGGTGTACAGTGCAAGCTCTTCAGTCCTGTGGATGGGAATAATTACAGGAATGGAGAATGCAGCAGGCAGACTTCCATAAGTGGTCTCTGAGGGAAGAAGAGGGGACAAATATATAAAAAAAAAAAAGACAAAAAAAAAAAAAGACAATGAGAAGTGAAGCCTGAACGACAAACTAGGCAGTCATGCAGGGCTACCAAGAGAGGTGGCCTTTTCCTGCTGCTGCTAAAACATCTCATGCTGAAAACTGATGCTATCACACCATTTTGGACACCCTGGGAAGCACATGCTGCAATACATTTGCGAGACGTAATGCATGTACTAGGGACTGCTATTAGCGAAAGGCTTCATCAAAATACTTTGATTTCCCTGGAGATGAAGTAGGTGCTCAGGTCTTGGAGAGTAAATCCAGGTCCTTGGCAGCTGTGCTGTAGATTCCAGTGATTCCCCAAAGGATTCATCAGTCTTTGAATTTTCTCTCCTCTGTGGCCTCTCTCCCAGCAGTGCGAGTCAGTCATGTTCCTCCTCACAGACGGGACAACCTCCCCAAACCTGGATCTGGTAGATTTGAGTGTTTCCTGATGAGGAATCGGTTTCTTGACAAATACATTTTGCGGGTATGAAAAAGTCACGTGAGCCACATGTCCCAGGAGGTGCGGGGTGCCTGGCTCGCAGAACGCTTTTGATCGTTAATTCTCACTCTTCTGAAAGTGCTGAAAATACTGCCTCCATTGTCCAAAGAGTTTTATGTTTCCTTTAATGCTCTAGTATGTTGATATTCTAAATATTTACAGTGTAAAATAAACTTATATCGTAGCTCTCCCGTTTTGCTTTCTCTGGTCAATCCTGTTTAACATCATCCCTGAGAGACTTTATGCAAGCACCCAGGTGCGCTTTATTTTGTGCTGACGTTCAGATTGGGCTTGCAGTTGCCGGTACGTATTTCTCTAGAGGAACATTCTGCCCTGGCAGGACAGCCTGGGCCAGGCCAGCCCACCCTCCCGCCCAGCACCGCCGCGCCGCAGCTGCACGGGACGCGTGCCGGGACTGGCACGGGCCGGGGCTCTGCTCTCTGCATTGCTCAGCGCCGCCAGGAGCGTCCGCCCGGGGAGCCCACGGCCCGCGTCAGGCTGGGGTGGGGGGCTCATCCATCCCACCGGCAGCAGGCGAACCGAGCTGCAGATGGCGGCAGGTGCTCGAGCGCGTGTAGTCGTGTCGGCGCCTCGTCCCGTCTCAGTTCGTGGGAAGTCGGGTCTGAGCTGCAGCAAGGCACCAAACGTGTCAGAGTTTGCGAGCCGGAGGGAACGGGACCCAGCAATGCTCTTTCTCCTGTTCCTTCACCTGCCTCTGGCTCAGTCGGTGAGAGCGCATCTCTGCACTCCTCCTTTCTCCTTTGGAAGCAGCTGAAGTACCACTTAGGCAGGTGCAGTCTTATTCTTAGTGATGTCGGCAAAGAGAGTTAATTAGAGGCAATTCACCTGGGATCACTGGATTAAGTTTTTGTATGTGCATAACTTTGGAATCCAGATGCCTGTTGCTGCCAACAAGTGCCGTGGAAGTCTTGTTTTGTAGGAGAGGAGAAAGAGGAGGTCAGATTGCAGTCTATGAAGCTGAATACATGATACTACATCCCATGGACAGACTGGAGTCCTGGTATCTTTTTATCTGCACAGTTAATTTTGACTACTGAATACACTTAACGTATGCATGAAGAAGAGCAAACTATTTGTTAGTATTTGATGTGGTTCTTTTAAACTGCCAAAGTCAGGCATTGCAATTACTACTCTTACACTATGCACTTGCAGTAATTTACAGTGGAAGTCAGAGACATCTTGGAGTTAAAAGCGGATCTCCTGTGAGGAGGATGTGACAAAGTTTAAGTAGAAAGCTGATCCCCTCCACAGGAATTCAGAGATGCATCTTGATAGCTGTAAGGCCTTGTAGGATGCAGGTTTTGGTCTTGTGCTTTCAAATTGATATTCTGATGCTAAATCTAGGCCGGCTTCACTTAAATTTTTTTTTTTTTTTATGGTGTCTCACTTGTTTAATCATTGAGCTCAACTCTGCAATGGTTTGACTCTTTTTGATGTGCAGCAGCTGGTCGTGGACTCTGCAAGCAGGACGACATCTGAAAATCAGTCTAAGGAAAATGCCGGTGGAAAATGGATAAAGCATCAGTTATTTCCCGTAGACAATAAGAGAAGTGCTGTGTGTGCAGTATCATCCGTGATCGAGCATGCTGCTGCAGCGTGCCGTGCCTGAGTTTGTGTTGCACAGTCGGCTGGAGCGATTCGGGAGAGCGGAGTGCTCTGGAGTGACGGGAGCATCATTCCGAAGTCCTGGATGCAGAGCAGCCATATGGGCACCTCAGTGTTTATCCTTCCGGATCTATATCATAGCCTGTGTGGACAGCATACTGTAAACGTAACCTGGGCAGCCGGAGGAGCAATAAATCAGGAGCGAGCCCAAGAAACCGAGGCTGGTGTGAGCTTGTGCTGCAGAGAGGGGTATGTGATGGGTATCTGAACTTTCAGATGTGGGGGAAGGATATTTCTCTGTTTATAGATACTAGGATTTGCGATTAAAACTATATAAAAACAATGTCTTTTGTGCATTGTGCTTTGAGGGCTCAGCCTGAACTGGTTCATAGAAGCACGACCCAATTCCTACACAGTGCTGGCTTCCAGCAGCCGCCCCTGCAGGAGGCAGGGCTCTGTCCAAAGCCCGCTGCAGTTAGTGGAAAGGCTCCTCTTTATTTCCGTAGGCCTTGGATTGGCTCCTTAGAAAGCAATTTGTGCAGTGAGGTGAGAAATTTGGGATGACCAGTGTATCAATAACACGAGCATCAAGCTCCACTCTTTTCACCTCAGTTCACAGAAAAAATTCCAATCCAAATGCTAAGCAGCAGATCTTCCACACATTGCCAAGGCAGATGCAGATACTAAAAGGTACATTTGTAAATGGGTCTTTTTAATGCATCTCTCTAGTGTGTTATTTTGGTACATTTATTCTTAATTTCATCGTGGGTTCTGGTTTTAGTTACTGTCCTAAGGTGGTGCTCTGACTGTACCAACACCTGTTAGACCCGAATTTTAATGTGATTTAGATGAGAGGAGGGTGGGCACTTTCTACTCCACTGACCCAGTCTCGTGTTTGCTGGGAGAAGCCAGTGGAGCAACACAGATTTGTCCCAGTAACTTTATGAAAGGTCCTTGTTCCAGTAGGATCCAAGTTCCTTTTTCCCTTTCAATATCTGTTTCTCAAGCTCAGCATCCATGGAGAAAACACTGGACACTGACGACTTTTCACAGCAGCAGTGCCTGTTCCCCACGGGCACCAGTGGTGAACCTCATGTTCCCGGCGCGGCAGACGTGTCTGGCCGCCTGTGGTGGAGCAGGGTGGGCAGGGGGGCGGT
>JAVJGI010000032.1:35408262-35423797 GCA_035590275.1 Ibycter americanus | reverse complement strand
GGAGCGGTGCAGCACAGCGGGGCACGGCGGCTGCGGCACGGCGGCACGGCCGAGAGCACGTGGGTGGCAAGGGCCACCCCAGCCGCTTTTCAAGGTAACACATAGCATCATCGACTCGTTTGTGTTGGAAAAGGCCTTTAAGATCAGAGTCCAACCATTACTAAGCACCGAATTGTTTTCTAATTTAAAAGTACAAGAGTAAAATCTTGTAAATACAAAAATGTGTATAATAAAAATAAAAATTTTTTAAAAAAGTACAAAATTATGCCCCCCCCAAAATACAAGAGTTTAAGCCTAAGCATATTCTGTTTACACACATGGTTGGAAGCTCCATGCAAAATCACCAGCTTTTCAGTGAGCAGAGAGAAGCTTGAGTTAATGAGTTATAAATGGTAAGGTAAAGCATTTACTACTGTTTTAACATTGGATTAAAGGAACTCTAGAGCATGCAATAAGCTGTAGATAGGGTTATAAAAAACCGTCGTTAACACTTAACTGGTGAAGTGCAAAGGAAATCAGAAGCTGTTCTTTGTCTGCTTACTAGAGGTTATTGTGCAACATTTGTATGTAAATGTATGAAAGGAAAGTCATGGATATAAATTATCTTTACCTCAGAAAGCATTTTTAGATTGAACTGACATTGCAGGAGTTGAATAACCATTCAGCTTTATCATTTGCTATTTTAGAGTTAGCTTTGGTTGAACAGTTGTTGACAATTGTCTAAATAGGATTCTTAAAACATGTGACTGGCCCAGACCTGCTGAGGGGGTAGCTGCAGCACCACCTGGATGTTAACATTTCTTCCCTGAATACTGTAGAAAAAGGCAAAGTTGTTCAGGTTTTCATTTGCATTTTTTCTTACTTTTTTACTTTTAACCATATTTCCAACAATTTTATTTACACCTGACAAATGCAATCCTCTTTATTTTACTGTCAGTAAATTTTACCTTAAATTCTGTTCGGTTAGCAAGGCAAACCCAAGCACGGCGGTTTACCGGGCACTTTGCAGACCCTGCCGAGCCTGGGCGGTGGCCCCGGTTGAGCCCCTCTCCGGAGGGTCTGCACTTCGTAACCACAGCTCGGGGCTCCTCTTTCTGCCTCCTTTCAGAAGGGTCAGCCACGACCTGAGGCTGTGAAAATCCATTTAACGATTGCCTGGTTTTGCCGTGACTGTCTCCGTGTCCACAGAGCACTCGTGGTGGCGCAGACGTGGCGGTACTTCGCTATGACGGTTCATTTCTTTGCAGAAGCTCTATGTGAATTTAGGGTGAGCAACCATAAATGCTGCAGCAGCAGCTGGAAGGAGCGTTAAGCCCAGGTACTGCACATCCCACACCGTTTAGCTGTATACTGCGGTGCAGGGATGGAGGATCAGTCCTGGCATTACAAGAGATCAATCTCAACATTACAAGGTGGCCTTTGTCATAGAGCAAACAATGCCCAAGTGTAAAAAAGGAGAATCTTACATGCCTTACTTTTGCCATGTCATTCAATTTTTTAATACATATTCATTCCTCATTCACTATCCGTGTGGCAGCTACATAGAACCACCCCACAACGAACTCCTGTCTCCTGTGACTGTGGTGTTTGCTGTACACATACCTTGTTTCTGTTGGGTTGCTGTCATTTTGCATTTGTTTTGCTGTTGCAGTGCGTACCAGAGGGTGAGGCATTCCCCTTATGCTAAAAACTCTAAGAAACAGGGGAAAACTAATTGTTTTCAAGCTTAATAAGCAGTGATCAAGGGTCCGTACAGAGCCTCGGCAAACCCTGGCTCCAGACCTCCCCAGTGCGATGGAGCGGCAGGGCTCAGGCCACCGGCACCAATGTTTTGACCATGTTCCTGCCCTCACAGGCGCTGTGTGTCCCTGCGCTGCCCTGCACCTCACCGAGGGCACAGCCCAGCTTCGGCCCCGTCCCTGCAGCGGCACGGCACGGTCCGGGGTCAGCTGCAGGATGGGTCCAGCGTCAGTGCTGGTTCCACAGCCACCAGGCAGCTGGTTGCGGAGGGGGAGGCTGCTGCCATCCCCGTGGCACTGGGGTGAGATGCATGGTGCTGCATGGCTTACCACGGTGGCTTTGCTTGCTTTTGTCCCATGTGCTGCTTACTGTACTCCAGGTTTTAAGTGTAGCCATGTATTTCTGCTGGTGGGGTTATGGAGAGATGAAGGAAGAGGGGTTTGCAGGAATAGGACCTTTCTGAAAGGTGCGATACAGCACAGGGTGCGCAGAAGGGAATGGTAGGTGCGCGTGGCGAGAGGAGGCACAGCAACAGAGAAAAACACTGAAGAGCGCAACGCTGTGGTGGAGTCATGGTGGGGAGGACTGAGGCAACTGAGGAAGATGGGAAGAGATGACTGGGCCTCGTGGAGGTGTGCTATGGGCGGGAGGGCTGGCGCCCGGGAGGATGCTGCTGGAGCCCAGCTGCTGCTGAGGAGGGGGACGGTCCCTGTGCCGCCCGGGAGGGAGGGAAGGCTCCAGCCGGGGGTGGGGGCTGCCCAGCCAGGCTGCTGGGGGGATCTGGGGGAGTTCACGGCTGCTGCTGAAGGGGGTGGCCGTCCAGGTGAGATGAGACACTTGACAGCTGTCTCCAAATAGAGACCCGACTTTATTATTATTATTATACCAACTTCCTTGTGGGAAAAGAGACACTAGGCTGCTGCTGCCAGCTGTGCAGCTCATCAGCTTCGAGGCACCTCTGGTTTGTGTCCCTCTGGAACAGCCACAGCGCTCGGAGGTGCCGAATGTGCTGTCTCACTCGTGTTACAGAGACGGCGAAAGCCCCGCCGTGGATGCTGTGGGGCTGCAAAGGCCCTGACACCTCCTTCGTCTAGTGCCTTCCCGGGGGAGAGGGAGGAGTGGCGCGCTCCCGTCTTGCGGTGCCTCTGCCTCTTGAACGGACGGGGGCACGCACCACGCCGCGCCAGCAAGGAAAACGCGGGCTCCCTCTGTCAGCAGTGGGCCAGTGCTTATTTTTGCTGGCCTTCCTTACATGCAAAAATAGAATCCCCTGACAACCAAGACTTCTACATTTTAGACCCTTAAAGCATTGCCACAGTAAAGTAGCCATCCTTTTCCAGCCTAGTCAATCTTATAAGAACTAAGAAAAATGAAATTATGGAGTAAGAGTAATCTTATTTCAGTTAATGATCTCATATAATAGCTTGTTTGTGACAAAGCTCATCTCTTCCTCCTGAACACTGTTCAGCCACTAAACTGTGGAATCAGGATCAATTTCTAGAATAGGAAAGAACATGTTCTTGTTTGCTTCATTTGAATCTCTCTTTTAATGTGTTGGTAATATCTGCAATGCCCACTGCTGATGTAATATAGATCTAATTCTCAGCTCATTTAGTTGCTGCCTCAATAGGAAAACAATGCCTAGTGGGAGTGATGATTAGAAAGCAACAGCAGAGATATAAAGCATAGATATATGAAATAAATTGCAGAAAAGTTACTAATGACATAATCTCTGGTCACATCAGTCAACTGGTACTCTGAGACACTAAATTGCTGCTTTTTTTTTTTTTTTTTTTTTTTTTTTTTAATGATAGCCACATTATAAAGCAGCAAAGAGTAGAAAAGCAAGAAAGAATGCATAATACAGCCTCTCCTCCCGACCCCAATGTCATGAGAGCATCAAGTGCGGAGGAGACAGAGTCATAAAAATGAATTGCATGGAGCATGCCTCTCAAGCTGTTATCTGTTATTTATAAAGAATTAAAATGAGCTACTTATTTCATATGTGCCAGAAAAATGGGTTCATCAGTATTGAGCTGAAATGCATTATGACTTACTGATTCCTGATTTCATAGCTGTTGTACTTATTTGAAAACATATTTATATGCTTTGTATCAACTGCTAACCATTGAATTTTTATTGTACATTACAGAGAAAAATCTTATGTTTCAATTTGCATCTCACTTGATTCATTGACATACAATACATAATTCTGGTCTTCTGTGATTTACTTGGGAAATTACCTGATCACAGGCTTTGAGCAGATCCCTTCCTAGTGCAGACAGGTAACTGCTGTCAATGCCCGTCACACCAGGCGGCTGCGTGTGCAAACGGACTTCCAGCCTCTACCCACAGCCAGCCGTAGCACGTTAGAAATGACTTTGTTTACATACAGCCTGGCAAAATCCACATGTGGAACAAAACGCAACAGAAAAGGTCCAGACTTCATGAAGGGCATTGAGGAGCTGAAGGGAACGAAATGCACAAAGAGCTTTTGGTGGCGTGTCCAGCTCCGCTCCCAGGACGGCCGCCCAAAGGCGGGCGAGGGCAGAGAGCACGGGCAGGAGATGGAGCAGTCTCTGTCTTAATGTACGTAACACTTAAAATCAGACTGTTCTGAGACTGCTCCGTGGGTCGGTGGTCCTCGGTGAATTCCATGTCCACGCCGAGGTATGCTAGAGGGTCTAGGTCGGTATCTTAATTAACTTTAAAGTTGATTGAAAGCTGGGAAAGTTCTTTCCTTTCTACCCCACCACCAGTTTACAAGCAGCTGTTCAGGTTTTTTTAGAGAAAAAACACAACTTCCTACTTTTTAAGAAACTGTACAGACAGGCGGCGTTTGAGCTGTCAGTGGGAGCTGCTGATGCTTGGTGCATCTGAAGTTCAGACTGCTGGTACTGGGGAGAACGACCGTGATTTCCAAAGCCCTCTCCGAGGCACCTCTGCCTAAAACACCAGTTTTTGCCGGGCAGAGCAGAGCCGTGGTGCTCCCCGCACGGAGCTGGGCGTTCTGCGGGGGAAGCAGCGCTGCCGCGGGGAGGGGGCCCTTGGCCATCGGGGCTGGCCGTCCCAGGCGGGGCAGTGATGCCCACCGTACGGGTCCCAGCATCATCGCAACCCGCATGAGGGGGAGATAAACACACGGCGGGACGAGCTCCTCAGCAGCCATCTTCAATGTGGCATTAGTGGTAAACGTTTTTAGCAGGTTTCTGCTCAGTCCTGGCTGAATGAGCTGAGAAATACCAAGCACAAACTCCTCCTTCTGCTAAACAAAATGGCAAAACTTCCATTGCCTTTAAAGTTTTTCACTTGTGATTTTTTTTTTTTTTCTTAAATCATTACCAGAACATTTCTATTAATTTTATCCCTAGCCTCCAGGTACAGACAATTCCCAGTGACTTACAGGTCTGGGCTGTCAAGGAAACTAAGTAGTTAGACTCCAATTAATAAAATCAAGATACAGAAGGCCAAAAAGTCTTTGTTGGAAAGATCACCTGGAATGAAGGGTACTGGTAGCACCCGTGGTATGATTAGTGAAAACATGTTGCTGAGAAAGAATCTGCCATTGTAATAAAATAATGAGCTATATTTAATCTGCCTAGTTTGTAAACTTAATTTTATTTATACATGATAAGATCTGCCTGAGCCTCCTCTGCTCCAGGCTGAGCAGCCCCAGCTCTCCCAGCCTCTCCTCAGAGGAGAGATGCTCCACTCCCTCAAGCATCTTGGTGGCCCCTCGCTGGACTCTCTCCAGTCTGCCCACGTCTCTCTTGCACTGGGGAACTGGACCCAGCGCTGCCAGTGTGGCCCCACCAGCGCTGGGCGGATGGGACGGACCCGCTGGCAGCACTCCTGATGCAGCCCAGGTACCACCGGCCTCCTCTGCTGCAAGGTCACGTTGCTGGCTCATGGTCAACGTTTGACACACGCCACGTCCCTCCATCAGGCCCCTGTGCAGTCTGAGTTTGCTGGTGTTACCACGAAGCACATCCTATCTGCAGTGATTCCTGGTGCCTGCGTGTCAGCCTACAGCCACCCACAGCCGCCTTTGGTGTTCCTTAACGATTACAGAATAAGGAAATTTGCATTAAAGCATCCGAGTTCCCACCATCTTGAGAAGGACATCAGGGTGACAGTGAAGCAAGGTGTCCTACCGGCCATCCGCAGCTGCAGAGCTCCTTGCAGACTTTGCTCAGCACTGTTTGTCAGCAACACTGAAAGAAAAGTTGGGGTTTTGAGGAACTGTGTTTCTTCTGATGGGTGACATTAAAACTGCTTTGTGCTGAATGTCCTGTGATTTGATTTGACGGTTGCTTCTGCTCATTGCTTGGAATCCCAATAAACCCTGGAGATGAGGTAAACGGGAGAACCAGGCAAAATATGCATTACTTTAAAGGTCAGGTATGCAAGGCGTTGGACAGGCTTTCCTGCAGCTCTGATGGCGAGATTCCTGACTGTGAGGCTTGGGATTTCACAACACAGTACCCCTTTCAGAAGGACTTGGCGATCCTTCAGACTCAGCTGGGAACGACCGAATTAGAATTAAAATGAAGGGCCAGATCCTCAGTGCACAGTGCTGAGGGAAAACAGCTCCGTTGGATACAGCCGAATATGCAAGACTTAAGATTGAATACATTGCAAAGTACAGCCGGCTATACCAGCTGCAATCAGTGTAACTCTCAGGTCGGTACACTTCCACCCAGGAATTCGGGAGGTAACGTCAGCTGCGGATCTCAGCGTGCGCAGGGAAGTGAGATGCAGAACCTCCTGGCCTACGCCACAACTGCAGACTTGAATGAGCATGGCTCCGTGCTTTCATCAGTTGTATATTGCTTTTCTCTGTTTGGAATATGCAATGTACTCCAGCAAAAATTTCTGGAAAAAACAAATACGGAGTGCTCTTATATTAACCATTTCCATAATGGAAGAAAAATCACACTGAAAGGAAAGTTAACGGTCAAAGTCTTCTATACTTGCTTTTAATTTGTGCAAGTATTCACCACACTTTCTTCAGCATCTTACCTTTTTAACCCTTTACTTTCTGCTGAAACATCTGTACCCCCACATCAGTATATGGAAAGTGATGTTATATTCAGGTAGACTAATGCTCTGGTCTGTTACCTTGGTTCTATACCTGAGAAACACCTCTGAAATCGAAGGCAGGTAACTGCCTGGAAAATCACACGTGATATCTACTTCCCCTTGATACATAAAGAAGCTAATAGACCAGATCCATCCATTGATTGATGCTGCAGTTGACTTTGGTTTCAGAGGCTTAACAATTTGAACTGGTAATTGGAATGACCCCTGAAATCAAAAGGAAAAGAGTATTCACTTCTTCCTTTGGTGAAGTAGTAAATACAAAGATCCACAGAGGACCGAGCACAAGTTTATGTCTCATAGAAGAGGTGGCAAGCAAGTTACAACCGCTCTTGCTTTAGATCAAGAATGAATATCTATTGAATTCACTGCTGAAAGCTGTCATCTGAGTCATTAAAATACTAAGAATTTCCACATACTGTAGCTGCGGAAAATATAGAAAATATTTAATAATATTTGACATTATTAGCTAGAATCTTCAGAGCATAAATCATCATTGCATGACAGTAGCTTTGTTGTGCGTCTTGTATTTGTTAACTGCCAGCTGAGGGGTTTGTCACCTTCCCTGTATGCCCTCCGGTGCCGGAGACGGGCGCTGGAGCAGGTGCGTGGGATCTACCTATAGAGCATGGAAATTCTGATGCTCCTATAGAGACAGAGTCTTGAAAATAGTGATTAGGTTACGCAGAAAATAGGGAATCTCTGCTGACTTCTACAGTCTGACACGAATGCCCCCCAAATTCATTTTAGAGTAAGTTAAGAATGGGAAAATAGATTTTATAGATTCACATTATAGATTCGCATTATTTAAATGTAATTCACTAACTTTATATATAGCATCCTTAATGTAAAATACCTCACCATTAGCAATGTGAAGAGAAATGAGAAATATCTCAAAAGGGACAGTTTACTTTCAAACCCTCTCCTTTCCCCTGTGCCCGTCTATATCTGCATTTGTCTGTCTGGGTGCTTACCACGGGAAGCTATCACCTCTCTGCTTCCACCGGCGCCACACGGGGCCAAAGCCACCGCTTTTGGTGAGATCCTCTGCAGGTGATGTGATCTGAGAGTCACTTATGGCGGAGATTACGGTTTAACATCGCAGTCGTTGATCACTGTGATCAACACTGCATCGAGTAAAAATTCTGGAAGAAATAATTTAATTTAGAACCCCTTAAAAGGCTGAATTCAGGTAGTAATCAAAACCCAGTTGTGACAGAAGGAACTCTGCAGGAACGCCGCTCCCAAGCTTCCCGTGAAACACCCGCACCCGCAGACGCTACACAAGGGCGACGTGCCTCGTCACGACGTGTCCGCTGGGCCGAAACGTCTGGCAGGCTGAATGCTGTGTCCTAAATCCACGTCCAGTGAAGATCAGAGACATGTCCAGCAGGAAACCCTCTTCCACAGCAGATGAGTACTGGGTGCGCAGGCCAGCACAGGCGTGATGCTCATGCCGGAGCCGCTCTGGCGTCCACGTAGCACGGCTCCGACAGGACCGGGACCGCGTGGGGCCCCAGCCCCGGTTCACCTTGCAGGACCTGTTCTTCCGACCTGCCCTCACTGCAGCCGTCTCTGCTTTGTGGCGACGTAATTTTGGGGATCACGAGGCGAGCCCATAAGGCAGACTTTCATGCCCAGTCACCCCGGTGTGAGCGCAGATGGACGCGTTACTGCCAGCAGAGCGACGCTGGATTTTCCTCATCGCAGTCACCGCAATGCACTTGGATTTCAAATCCAGCACCAAGGAGCAGTTTGTTGGGTTGCGGCAGTAATGAGGGCTGCTGGCAGAAGAGCGTTTAGTAGATGTATGGCTCCGCTTTCCCCGTGCAATGGCTGATCTATCCAGCCTGCTGCTGAACGCGGGGTTTCCATCAACAGGATTGCTGTTTGCCGTGCCAAGTACGACCGTGCACTGCACAGTGCTGCGTTAACGTTGCAGAACCGCCGTTAAAGAACATAAGGCAAATATTTACACTGAGCATTAAAACAATGCTAATAGTATACTGGCAATGGGTGATAATTGTGAAAAAGTGCTGTGCGATTTTTTACAGCGATGGTAGACGTGAGACGTGGTTGTGGCATTTGCAAATGCCAGTGCTGTGGGAAGGGTCGGCCAAGGTACTGGAAATGTTCAGGGGTTTAATCTACTTCTGCTTTACACAACCATTATTTCTAGTAGAACAGGTACGTAATGTTCTATCTTTCCCCTGAATCTCAACTTCTGAACTAAACAAAACCACCATTTTGTTTATTTTTAGTGACTTTGGTAGCTAGGAAATCCTGAGTGCAGTAGTATATCTTGATAAGCTTAAATAGCATCCTGCATAGAGACAGTATGGTTACGAATTAGTTTTTGGTGTGAATTCAGTAATAGTACACAACAAATCTGACCTGAATGTGACAGAAAGTAAGAGAATTCTACATTAATGCTTTATAATAGGTTTATAGTTAAATAAATTTTATGAAAGCATAGGGGTCTCATTGTTACCAAGCCAGCTTTCCCCACAGCAATATTTTCACATGATTAAGTTAGAGATCAGATAACCACCTTATGCAGTATATACCCAATAGCAATTTAAAAAATTCAATATCAGCTGTATTATTCTAAAGACTCATTCCATTTTCAATGCAAAATGAGTACAAAATAAAGAGATAAACTACATATAAAATGTAAAACATGGAAAAATTTATCACTTGCAAACATAAAAGCAAAAAGGATAAAAAAAGAGAACAAAAGCAAATGGAGGCTATAAAAGAATACAGAAAAAAAAGATAAATCTGCAGTGTTACCTTTTCCATATGCAGTTTAGCTGGGGTTTTATTAAGGTGCATACACTCTAGTACAGGAATATAATCATCTCCGTAATACACTTTACTACTGCAGGCTAAATTAATTTATGCCGTGCTGAAAATTTTCAGCCCCACTGGGTACAAAAGGACAGGGTGTGTTAGTCCAGGCAGTGAAGCAGCCTGAACCAGTTGATTTCCCTTCCCCCCGCACAAGGGCTGAGCAGGGTAAGTGTGTGGAAGAGCTGCCTGCTGCTGCGCCGGGAGGGGGGCGATGCTGGCGCCGAGGGCGGCGGGGCTGGGGCTGCCGCTGCTGCGGCTGTGAGGGACCTGAAGCATCGCGGCCACGGAGCGGAGGGTTGGACCAGGGCCGTGCTCCAGCTCGTGGTCATCGTGTTACTGGGCGGGAGCCAGGAGGAAATCCTGAAGGCAACCAGTTCAGTCAAAAAGGTGGTAGTGGGGACTCCGTAAATGTTCACTGACCCTGTGGCAGAGGGGAGTGTGCAGGTAACCAGAGCATCCCCATCAGCCCACAAGTGATTTTTTTTCCTGTAGCAGCACAAAAGTGAGCTGACATACACACACACGAATGTTAATGAGCCTGCCCATGGTCCAAGGTGCTGCTGCGGTGTGGTACTCACGGCCATGGGGGTACCAGAGCAGCTGTGGGTGCCCCATCCCTGGCAGGGCTCAAGGCCAGGCTGGACGGGGCTGGGAGCAGCCTGGGCTGGTGGGAGGTGTCCCTGCCCAGGGCAGGGGGTTGGGATGGGGGTCTGGAAGGTCCCTGCCAACCCAAACCATGCTGTGACTCTGTGATTCTGTGTCATACAATGGCCCCGCACCGATCCCGCAGTGTGAAGACACAAAACTGCTGGTGAGGAGGAGAACTGAGCTGCCGGCTCTCTGCCTGTAGCCCAAATGGAGTCGTCTCTGCCTCTCCTTTTCCCGGTGGGAGCACCAGCCCTGCAGGGCTGCAGTGGGGAGCGGCTCCCCTCCCCAGGGCAGGGGTACGGGCGTGTGGGGCTCCGAGAGCTGGCTCTGCCACCCCGCCAGCTGTTGATGGCTAGCTGGCATTAGTGCCCTCATCCTTTGGATGCTGGACAGCCAGCGGTGTTGCACAGAGCCTTGTGCTCCTTAATCCATCATAGCAAACACCTAACGGCATCTTGTTCCTATCACAGTAGTTAAGGTCATGCCAATGATTCCATTATGAACTTGCTCTCAGGAGTTATAATTGCTATATTCCATCTGTAAAAAGTTGCCCTGAGCTGACATTTTGCATACATGGTTTTCACCCAGGCACAAATTGTTTTGTTTTTGTTCCTTTGCTAAATTACTATTCATGTCACAAAATCTGGCCAGTTGTACAGTTCATAAACATAACAACACATTTTTCAACGGGCACTCTGGGTTCACACAGACTATTTCTCAGGAAATAAAAAGGCTATTTGTGGGGAAAAAAAACCCCAAAAGCAACCCCTACCAAAACACAAAAAGCCTTTCAGAGAGAAACTGGTGCATTACCCAGTGACTCCCATTTCAAAGGACATCATTATTTCTGTCCCAAAGTTACCCATTTTCTACTCACTTTTGCTCTCGAGAATTTGCTATGTCAGAAATAGAGAGTTATGAAGCTGAGGCAATAGAATGAACTATTTACCCTAAAAATAAAATGCAGTATGTAAAGTTTCTTGTGTGGGTAACAGATGGTATGTATTCTGTCTACTGAGTCTTTTTCATGCTGATATAGAGCATGTCCAAGCTTTTGGCTAAGGCTGACCTTCAGTCTATCAAGACCAGACTTTGAAAAGGTTGGTGTGTGAGACTTTGTGCTTTTAAGTATGTCCAGAAGGAACCATCCATGGTGGGGCAGGTGACCAGGAGAGCCACAGAGCTGTGCTGACAGCTCTGCTGGGTCCCTTTGGTGTCAGGCACCACTCTGACTGTGCCTGGTTCAGCAGCATGTGGGGATGCCGGGTAAGACGGGCTGACGTGCTTCGGGCACCACGGGCAGGAGGACCTGGTGTTACTGCTGCCATTCACATCTGCACGCATTTGCATCCTCCCTATTGAAATCATTGAAAGAAATCTGAATTTACTTTTCCTTGAACAGTCGTATCAGATGGTGGCCTGGCAGATTGGCTAGGACAGGATCGGGCAAAGCAAAGTTGGATTTATACCAAGTGTGCCTCTTCTGAGTTCACCAGGCTTGTACCTGAGGAAGAAGGAAAAAACTTACACCCATTTTTTTTCTTGCAGGGCCCAGACACATGCTTTAAAGAGGCTGTCAGATCTTTTTATCCCCCCTGGCACTCAACAGGGCTCCACCTGCCAGATACCATCTACATCTTCATGGTCACCTTTATTGCAAATCATTTTTGCTGCACCTGAGCATTGCATTGCGTCAAAGCGCAGCAGCTGTCCCCGGGCTGCCACTCAGCCGGGTTAGCAGCCCTCCTCCCATAGAGTGACAAGCAAAGAAAACCACCCATGTAGAGGAACTGTAGAGGAGCTGTAGAGGGTTAATTAACATTGATAATATACAGTTGCGGGCTTGCTTCAGGGACGGTGGGTTGGCTGACGTGGATAATGTACAGCTGTGGCTTGTTTGGGCTGAATAGCTAAATAGCACTGAGGAGCCTGGAAGAAGAGGAGCACTGGGTGAAGAGAGGCAGCAGATGAAGAGGAGCCCTAGATGAAGGAGAGGCCCCAGAGGAAGAAGCAGGGTGGACTGGGGGCCCGGAGGAGAGGCCCCAGGAGAAAAGAGGCTGGCTGGAAGAGGAGCCAGGAGAAGGAAGAACCCGGACATAGCAGGGAGGCAAGAAGCAGGGTGGACTGGCTTGAAAAGGATGGAGAAACAGCACAGACAGGAGATGAACTTTTGAAACCTTGTGTGAGATTGATGGTGGTGCCGAGGCATGAGAGGGCTGGTATGGGATGGTAAAAACCTTGTTGCAGCCTAATGATTTGTTAGTGCTGTGACACCCATGTGCTATTTTTTTTTCCTAAAAGCTGCCATATGAAAGAGGAGACTTCACAGGAGGACTGAAAACTTTCAGTGGGTTGCAAAGGTTTTTATTATCACTGTTAGCATCTGAAGAAGTCCCTTAGCACTTGTGAACGTGAGGATGTTAGAAGTGAAAAAAGCTTAGTGGAACTGCAATGGAAACCCAAGGAAAGCAACATGGGGACTTATTTCAGGTGTCTTTGTTCTTTCTCATTCTTCCAGATACAGCTCTGTGTGCGTTTTCAGGCTTAGGGGATCTAAAAGTTAGGGACTGCAGTGGCTGCATTAATTGAGAGGTGACTAACCTGTGGGGTTTTTTTGTTGACAAGCACTGATGGGCCAGAAAGGAGCTGAGTGTGGCGAGAACCATCCAAGGCAAGCCAGCCCTTGCTCACAGGACCGGTTGACGCTAGTATCACAGGTAACCTCATTCCCTTCCGCATTGCTTTGAGAGTTGTAGATCTTGTGGTGGCCTACCCTGAATTTTCAAGTTTATTTTTACTTTAATGTCAGTTTAAGGCAGCTCTGAACTGGTGCTTCTTTATATGGCAGGTTTCCACAGATCAAAAGGGTGACACTCGAAGTGAGGTGGGGGAATGGGACAAAGAGGAGCACCTTTGATTTTCCCTTGACGCTGTTCCCCTCTTAGCACATCACAGGGTTTAATTCCTGCCATGAAGATCACCTCTCAAGCCTAGATCCATGCCTAGAAGCATCCCCCAACCTGTCCACCCAGTGTCTGCCTGCAGCCTCTTTCACACAGACGCGGCTGCGCTCGGGAGCGAGTGCCGCCTCTGTGCGGGGCCGGCTGATGGAGGCACATCCACGGGAGATGCGGGCAGCCTCCGTGGGTACGGGAGTGGTGGCCAGGGACAAGGGCAGCAGCGGCAGGCCCTTCGGGACCTGACTTCAGGTGCTGCTCAGTCTGTGCATCACCTCCGGCCAGCCCCGCTGGCCAGCTGCTGCGGGGTGCAGGGGATGCAGAGCCCGGCTGGTGTCCCCACGGCTGGGTGCGGGCTGTGCCCACTCTCCCGGGCTGCTGCTCCCGCAGTGAGCCTGGGGGCTGCCACCTCCTAACAGCCCCCCGGCACCCCAGCCACCAAGCTTCCACACACCTAACGGGGGCTGGGTAATAAACTTAATGTGCATGCATGAAAAACTCTGCCCTTAATAGTGCCGGGTTTTTTTAAATTTACATAGTGCTAAACAGTATCTTGCTCACATACCCATGGATCTTAGTGGCTTTGTTGTCATGGATACCAGTACATACCTTGTTTTCTTTGAGAGATCTATCAAATACGTGCATTTGGATGTTTGCTCTATTTGCCTGAATGTTATAAGCACATTTTTTACACTAGTAAATAATACTAAGCAACTGTGTAATTTATGCTGGAAGACTAAACACACTTTAGCTCAGTATTTTAACACCCTTTTTTCACCCTTGAAATTTCAAATCTGGACACCCTGCCCAAATGCTATTCTTGTCGAGACTGAGCATGACTTGCAAGAAACTGTGTACTTTCTGTAGGATTTTACTATGAAGGACCCTGTCATGTGCTAACTGCTCTCCAGACCATGGGTGAGGGAAGAAGTCAAAAGCCTTGTTTTCAAGCCTGAGCTGATTCCTTTCAAGATAATTTCCAAAAGATACTCCTGGTCAAAAAAAAAAAAATAAAATCTAGCAGGCTTTCTGTGTATTGTAACTGCTTCACCTTTTTAGTGGAGGCAATGAAAATATTACAGGCTGTGGGGAAACCTTGGAAGCAGGTCCCCCATCGCTCCCCTTTTTGAAAGCCCAATCTCCCACGTGAAGGTGCTGTGCACCTGAAATGTGAGTTTTATGTCCCTGCAATTGCAGAAAATCCACGCTCATCCCTTTGCTTCATTACCTATTCATTAGTCCACAGCCACTTTCATGGCACCTTTGTGCTTGACAACATGAAGCAAAATATCTCATTAACAGTGAGTATCAAAAATTTCTGTTGTCTGTTACAATGACAGGCCTTCATTAATGTTATAAATAATATGCCAATGCTGCAGGCTTCATGTCCTGGGTCTGAAGCTGGTAAAAGCTGGTGAGTGGATCTTAGCCTGTGTCTACTGAGTCAGCAGCGAAGCGGTAAACTCCCTTGTTGTCTGGTTAGTGAATTTGTACCAGCGAGCACAACTGCAGTATCTTGGGCTAGCTAATGGGCTCGCTCTCATGGTTTACAATATGAAATTCAATTAAGTTTCATTTATCAGCAGCAGAGAAAGAAGACCTTGAATTAATGACAAGGGAATGGTATTAGTAGTAAAGAAGTAAAATTTGTCATGATTAAAGAACAAAATTGCAATAGAATTGACTCTCATGTGCAATTTGTGAAGTCAGGAGTATATCAAATAAACCTGGGAAAGCTATTGGAGATACACATGCGCAAGCCCACCTCTGCAAGAAAACATTTTCCTTAATACGGTGCCTCGTTCCGTGCTCCAGAATTGCTTTGAAATCATACCTCAGTCCTAGACACCAAATGTGTTTTCATTCTTGTTGCAAGTAGCTGGGGTGAAGCTATGGCCCACAAAGGGAAACTGGAAAGTTCCAACGACATGTGATAACCCAGGATCCTTGCCAGGTAAGGGCTAGCTCCCAGGAAGGCCGGACAAAAAGAGGGGGCATACGCACATCTCTCAGGATGGGGAGATTTTTGTAATTTTATTTTTTCTTCCAAGGTTGCAGACAAAACCAACTTTGCTGTTTTACAAACAGCAGGAAGACTGGAAGCTATGAATTTTCAGAAAGCAAGAAATCTGTCTGGAAAACTTGAGTCCCAGCCCGTGGCCGCCCGCAGAGCCGAGCCCCCGGCCCCCCGTGCTGCCCACCGGCCGGGCAGCTGCCCGTGGCTGCTCGGCGTGAGC
>JAVJGI010000032.1:35391633-35404735 GCA_035590275.1 Ibycter americanus | reverse complement strand
CCTACTACATGTCTGTGCCATGACCACAATCATTGCCTGTTTTGAGTGGAATTGCCAATGATTAATAGTCTGATTTCTATTTGTAGTGTGACAGAAAGCGAAAGACTTTGCAGATTTGCCAGCAAAAACCTGGGCGGCAAGCTGCCCTCGCTGCAAGAGCCCCGGGCTGGTGCCGGGGGCTGCGGCTCCCATGCCAAAGCTGCAGCAGCCTTTTCGCTTTCACCTGAGAAAAGCAAAATCCTTTCTCCTTGCTGTGCCTCACTCTGCATGCCTGCAAAGCAAGGAGAGCAATGCTTGCTGCCAAAGGACGATTCAGAAGTTGAACTTGGGACTGTATCAAAGGCCGCTTAGCTATTTGGACTGCGGTCGCTATCAGAACAGAAAGACTGTTTTAATTCACAGGCTGTTTAGAGTACACGGATGATCTATGTTAAAAGTTTTGCTCTGAAGTGTGCTCTGTTTAGCACGTATCAAAGAACAGCCACTGCAGCCAGACTCATTCACAAAAGGCAGTGCGCTTTTACTACAGATGAGCATCTCTGCCTATCCCAGGAACACTTTCATTTATATGCATCTGATAACCCAGCGAAGGGAAAATGGGAATGAGTTGGCAGGTGGCCTTTCGAATGAAAGGGCACATGGTAAACTATCTGTTTGCTGCTTTCTCACCCTGGAATACTAAAGGCGTCACATGGTATGCATATTCCTCCCCATTTCCCTTCTATTTTGTCCTTTTTGTTGTTCATATTCCAAAAATTAAATATAATTTTAAAAGACATAGATGGGTAAGATACATTTTGGCTTGTTTATTGCATTTGCAGCATGTAAGTTCTGCTTTTTATCCTAATGGTCCATATCAAAATACAATGAGGATTACAGCATGAGACTTTATGCCTTTGTAAAACAGACAAATTAGAATAAGTCTTTATTCTGTAAGCAGGATGTGAAAACAAAATTAGTGCTACTTCTCGAGGCAATTACCTCCAGGTACCGGCTCTTTCTAACCAGCAACAAGCTGATGCCAAGCATGGTGTTGCCTTTAAACATACCCGCTGATCTTACAAGCAGCAATACCTAGACATGAAAAACCACCAAGCATCAACATTAATATTTTAAAAAATTAATTATTTAGCTATTTACATTGACTCAAAGTGAAGCTATCACACCGATACTTCAGTTGTTTGCATTCCTCAGGCTTACAGCTGTGTGCATAGATGTCGCCTTCTGGGGGGAGAAAGCCACCTGACAGAAACCTGGCTTTCTCGCGGGTTTGTGCTGCACTAACTCCACAGCAAATTAGTCCTCATGGTGAAAATAAGTGCCGATCGTTGTTAATATCTTCTATCCAGATCTTCTGAGGACAGAGTAAGGCCAAAATATATCAAAATAGTAATTTTCTTTGGCATCCGGTTCTCCTGTACATGCATATAATGACTCCCGTAGCTGAACTGAGTGAATAATTGCAACTCCTCTATTTGAATTTGTTGTAGTTATGACAAATTTTAGCTCTTCAGTTTGAAATGTTCTTAGTGTCTACCTTGTACTAAATAGTTCTAGTATTTCTGCAGAAACAGATAAATATCTGGATCTTTAAAGAGGCGTGCACACACACAGTGAGCATGCAATGAGACTATGTTAATTACCAGCTGACTGCTGGTCACTGCCACGCTGGAAGTAAACTGGGGTAACTGCTGAAACTGGTGGAATTGTTGGTATTTTAGTAACATAAAGGAGATGTGAATTGAACTTCGTATTTTTTGCTGTCTGAAATATTTGTGAACTTCCAGTAATTACTGGTGGTGAGCCCATGGTCAGTGGGAGTCTGGTCAGAGCCAGAAATGAGGGATCTGAGTGATAGTAAGGAATTGATGAAAAATGGAAGAAATGAAGCACTAATTGACCGTTAGGGCTCCTCTTGCATGAACAGTTGATGTTCATTTGCTAATCAGGTCTCTGATCGCAGGGGGAGCTCGTTGTGGGGGAGGCCATGAGGATGGGATTAGAGAGGGAGGAACCAAATGTAGGTCCTGACCGCTCCGAAGCTGGTGACTGCAGTAGCGGTTCTGTAGTTAGTGAATGAAAACCGGGCAAGTTTAGTGTCTGCTTGCTGCAGCAGCCTCACAGCAAGGCGGACTGCTGGCTGGGGCTTGGTGCGGTTATAGGTAGCAGGTAATGTGGGGAAAACACATCATTTATCAAAGCATTTAGTTTTTTCCTTTTGCCAGAGTAAAGAAAGTTTAGTCAAAGCACGTGTCCTGTGGGAAGCCACTGCCTCTCTGGCTCCTTCGTGTTGGCTCAAGACGACCCACCTGGGATGCTCCAGGATGTGGGTCTGTGCTGCCTTGGTGCCCTGGGTGAGCAGCGCCTGGCACACAGGTGCTGGAGCAGGGCAGGATGGCTGTGCCACTTGGCCACCCTGCCCCGGCGGCTGCCAGCCGTGGAGGCACAACCCAGCCCTGCCCCAACCCAGTAGTGCTAAACAATTTCTGCTCTGCATGCTTCCCTGCATAGACCTTTGACATCCAGGTTACACCCACGGTGCAGCAGTGCCAGGCAGCAGCACGGAGGCGGCGTGCTGGGCAGGGGCGAGGGTTCCTGCAGAGGGGAAAGGACAGCAGGCTGGGGGGGGATGAGGTTTTACTCCAAGCCAGAAGATTTGAAGTACTAGTTGTTGCATCAGAAAACACATTTAATAACAGCACACTGGTCTGCCTTACTCCTCCAGGAACAGCTCTTCAATGATTTAAATGAAATGGTGCCTCTGGTAAAGGTTGCATGTCTGACTGAGACAAGAGGAGCCGTTCAGAAGAGGCACTGCTGTTGTCAGTAAGAAGGTGTGGATCTGTACGAGGCTGGGAGGGCCAGGCGAATCCCAAAGTCTCTGGGTTTTGTTGGTTAAATGTATTAAATACGGTTCATTTGCTTGCAAAACCCCAGCACTGATTAAGCACAGCACGGTGCTTTCTGGATTCCTGGTGACGTGACTCAGATTCAGCAGCTGGGAAGACCTTTTACTGAAATGGACTAATGCAATATTTATATTGTCTGCAGCCCAGCTTCCTCTAAAACTTTGCCTTCAGCTCTCTCTTGGGTACTATTTATCTGTTGCTGGTGATGTCTTACCAAAGGAGAGGCAAAAGAGTGAGCAGGCAAAAACGCTGAAGAAGTTGATCTAAGGAACTGAAAAACAGTATAGGGCTTTCTCATTTGCAAAACAATATTTATATGTTATGCTGCAGGAATTTCTCTCCTGGTGCTGCCCTTTGATCCCAGAGACGTTCAGGTTTCACGGTTTAGAAGCTATATGAGCTTAAAGTCAATTACATGCATGCACAAAGAGGAGGACAAGAAAGGAGAAATAAAGCTCTGGTTTGGGTGTTTTGGTTCCAGATTGACATCTCCAGGTCTCAGCAGAGGAGAGAGCCAGGGCTTCTCTCCTGGCCAGCTGTGCTGCCTCTGGTCTGCAGAAACCTCCTCCACAGGGAGTGCTGGGGCAGCCCAAAGGTCTCGCTTCAGTACCGATAGGCAGGGGCTTTTTCCAGACAGCATCATTGTACTGTGCAGTCTTTGGGCACCATCCGTGTCTGCCCTGCTTCCAGCAGCACCATCTGCAGCACGTGCCTTGTGGTGACAATGCCATCTCAGGTCCCTGAGCACTGCCGGCGAGATGCAGCAGTCTCGGCCGCTCTCCACTCGGCAGCTTAAGCCCCCGGTCCACATGCCGCTGCGCTGAAAGTCTCACACAGACTTTAACCCCGTCTCGATAGAGAGTATGGCCATTTAAGGCACCTCATCCATCAACAGCTCTAATTTTCTCATCTAGAGCCATAGACATCGCATGAGAGGCAGCAGCCAGGCTGTTACCTGGCTGTTCAGCTGCTGTCCGTGGGTTCTTTTTAATGTGGGGGTATTTTGGGGTTGGTTACTGAACGCACTCCATGGTTCCCTCTCGGTGCAAACTCATTTCCATCAGTGGTACATCTAAGCGAGCTTCTGAAGGGGTTGCTGCAGCACTCCCCGTACAGAACATGTCACAGAAAGATATGAAAATCTTGTGGCTGTATTTGTGTATCACGAGCCTTTGTGCAAGCATAGTGTGGCAAGGGGTGGCTGCTATTTGTCATAAACAGTTAGGAATATTTGCATACAGTTGAGAATATTTAACATATCACCAGAAGGTGTTTTTATGATTGGTCATTTGCTAACTGCTCCTATGTAAGGGTCTGACCCAAAGCCCATTAAAACTAATGGAAAGACCCTCGGTGACACCAATGGATCAGCTGACTAATTTGCCCAGCACATTAACACAGTCCAAAGCTGTTCAGCACGATGATGATGCAGTGCTGCAGCCAAGAGAGAGCCTGAGAGCATTTTTTCTGCCTACAGCCCAATGATTTCTCTCCTGGTGATGCTGACCACTGCAGCCAGGACAGCTGTAGGCTATCCGGCCTTGGAAGCCAGTGCAAGGATAATTAAAGTCAACTTTCAAACCAAAGTTCAAAAATAGGGCAGCACAGTGGATTCTGAGGGGGATTTTCAGGATGCTCAAGGCTGCTCAGCAGAGCACTGAAATAAATAAAAGCAGAATTAGAAAAGAAAGGAGAGTTTGAGGAAAATTCTGTTGTCTAATGTTGCAGATTCATTATGTAGGTGCTCCTGAGGTTTGGAGACTACCTTGTAGGAGCAGGAATTTTGGCATGTGGTTAGTTGCTTTTTATGCTAACTTCATAAAGAAAAACTTTTCACTGTCTTGTACAGATTTTTGTTTAACAACATTTGCATCATTTTAAAGACGAAACATATATTTCAGCAAGTTTAAGATGAGGAAACCAGCAGGGAGCAGGCAAATATTTCAGTCAAATTAGAAAGATGTTTCAGTTTTTGTTAATACAGTACCATGCCCCTACACCCTGAGAGCGAAATTGCGAGTTAACACACACATGAGAGCTGGAGCTCGAAACCTGTTTGATTATTGATCACATTATGAGTCCTAAAATGAGCAGAAGAGACCCTTCCACGGTGGAAGACACCGGTTGTCTTTAAAATATGCTGTCTAAATGGTTCCCTAGCTTCTCTTTATAAGAACTGATTTCCTAAAGCAATGCTAAGGGCAGGACTCTGCTTTTCTGTAATGGCAGAGAAAGGACAAAACACTGATGTGAAACTTAGCAAGACTAATAGGTCTCACTGCTGGTGCTGCGTGGCGTGTGACTCACCTCCCAAAACGTAGGCACCTGGGGACATTTCTCCCATTCTAAGGTGTCTGAGGCATCTTGGGGACTGGCAGGTAAACCTGCATTCCAGCAGCACCTGGAGATCTGGAGAAAGAGTCTCAGGTGACCAAAGCAGCACTGAATACCTCTGTGAAGGCAACCGAATCCCTCATCATCCAAAACGCAGCTTCCCGCAGCCTGTCCGAGTTGCCCACCCGTGCCGGTGCGCAGGGAGCTGCATTCAGAGGTGATGCACAGCCCGGCTACCGCTGGATTCCCAGGGAGGGCTTGCCTGAACTCTGCTGACATGGATGTGTCATTTAACCGTGGACGATGGTTAAATTGCCAGCTGAAGAGTCAGAGGAAGAAGTAACTCGCAGTAACCTCACCCCTTTTAATTCACTATTTGCCTTCAGTTCCTCCTTCTTTAACTCACGCAGGCTTGGCATGAACAGACCTTAAAGACCTCTCTGGCTGAGCACAGTGAGTGTGTGAGATGATGAGAGATGGTAGAAGGAAAAAGGGCAGGAGCCAGCACATGCAGAATGAATTTGGGTTAATGCCTTCTCCATAGCAAGCTTGTGCAATACTTTGCCTGGAGGGTAATTTTTTTTTTGACCTGAGATGCTAACATTTAAGAGTCATCTTTATTTTTATTTTGGCATGAGTGGGCTGTATTTCCTCCTTCAGTTCTTGGAAGCTTTATCTGGTTAAGTAACAGAAATGAGTTTCTGGAAGAGTCTGATAGGAAATGTCTTACTTTCATCCTTGTTCTTTAGGCAGTCCTGCCGCAGTGCACCTACCCAGGCTCTGAGCGGCAGCTGCTGGCCAAGACAGACCTTTCCGGGAGGACGTGCACCAGGCTGTGCTGCTGGTGGGGAGAAATATTTGTCCACATGTTGTCACCTGTGTAAATACATTTCAAGGACTGATTTACTGCATATAGCATGATTGTAGTTGGACTTTTGAGTAGTGAGCCAAAATAGCTTTTAATTTGTGGTAACCTTGAAAGCACACAGTCTCAGGAAGCTTGACAGTGCATTTAGAAAAAGGAGCGATAAGCATGAACTCATGTTAACTACCGTGGTTTGTACAATCAGATCATTTAAACATATTCTGAGCAAAAAGATGGCAAGAGAACATTGTTAGCAAGCTCGTTAGCTGTCTGAAACTGCCAAGCAAAAGCCATTAATGGTAAGAATATTTGATAAGAATAGTATTTGCAAAGGCAATCTTTTGGGAACTTAGAAAATGTGAGCATTTAGACGGGGCTAGTTTCACCAGCTGGCTTCAGAACACGGACAGACGATGCACTTCCATCCGCTGTGCCCTTGCATCTGGCACTGGCCACAGCCCTGCCTGGTTTTCACTGCACGACCACTGTGTGGTTTTGGCATTTCTTTGGAGATGTCTTTAGCAGGTCAGCGGTGGATGAGGCACTCATCATAAACAAACAAACAAATGCTGATTTGTGCCTGTCCTTCCTTCCACTATTTATTTTCCATCCTGATTTTAGTAATCTTATTCTATAAATTTCCCTAGGCCCATACTGGCTGGCTGTGATAAAATTTTTGCTACTGCTTCTGCCACTTCATTCTTCTCTTTTACAGGCTGTCGTTATTTCTGTGGAGAGCTTTCTCCTCCAGTGCAATTTTGCTTTTAGTGGGTCTTACATGAGTTGTGTTGGGACCTCCACGTAAAGATAAAGGGACTTTCCAGAAACTCTTTGTCAGGAACCTGAAACTGCAGCTCATATGAAGTACACAAAGCCAAGTACATGAGCATGGCATAAATTATTCAGTGCGGGGGTTTGGGAGGTCTTGTTTAAATAAATACAGCCTTATTGTGAAATACCGTGTGTATCTGGAGAGTCTTGGGGCAGTCGCAGCTGGCGTCCGCGTCTGTTGCACAGCCGAGCCCTGGAGGGGAAGGAGTTCCAGAGCAGGGGTATGTGTAGAAAGTCCCTTTATGACAAATACAATACAATATGATGCGTACAATAAACATCAAGAAGTGTTAGTTACCCTAGGAAGGAAAAAAAACACAAGCAAAGCAAACAGCTTTTTCAGTTTCTCTTTCTCAATATTGTAGTTCCATTTTATGTTCTGTACGCAAAACAGTATGAGCTTTGCCCTGGCCCTCCCCCCCCCAAGAAAAAAAAAAAAAAAAAGCACCCCAGGTAAGTGGCAGCTCAGCTTGAAAGTAATATGTTCAGCCTTGAAAGTAATATGCTTAAATAATCGACAGCATTTAATATTTACTGTATTTGCACCGGGTGAGTGTTATTATTGATAGGAGGGTGTGATCAAGTGTGAAAGTTATTATAATAACGATTTTATGAGCAGTATGGTGATAAGAGATTGCATATCTAATGGCAGAATTGGGGCCCAAGACACAGGGCAAAATGGTCACTTTTATTTGTTTATTTACAGTAAAACTGACAGTTTCTCTTTCAGTGGCACAATTAACACCCCTCCCTTCTGCTCAGTCTGGACCCTCCTGTTCCTTCTTTTAAATCTGAACTCCTTTTTGCTTAATGTCTCGCACCGAGGAACTCCTCGCTCTGGCCTCTGCTGCAGTGATGCACCGACCTGCCATGACTGACGCTGCAGGCTCTCGGGGCTGGCTGATGGGCGATTCCCGTCACCAAGGTCCGTTTGTCAGTGAGCGAGGCAAGCAGTGAGCAGCGGCACGGCAGCTCCAGCTCCCTGCGGCTGTTGCAATCCGTGGTGACCCCGTGCTGCAGCACGCCCCGGTTCGAATCTGCGTAGTGAGAAACATTTGCATTATGTTCCATATATTCCTGTGCAGGCTGCTGTGTCTGTTTTGAGGATGGGGAGGGGCTGTACAGTACCAGTTCCTGGCTGATAACACACTGTCAGGTCTCATCCAGGCAAATTGTAGAAGTTAAGCCATGAACCTTTAAAAACATAGGTTTGTAATACAATTTTCCACCGATCCCGGACTAGAGGGTAGTGGCAGATACTACTGTAAACGATTACATATATATTTCTGTACACTTACACAAATGCCTGTCACAGATATAAACCAGTTCAAAAGGCTTTTGACATTGGCTCTTCAAACTTAGGAGTACCGAAATGCTAGAAAGAAGACAAGTGGTGAGCTGCAGAGTGCAATAAATAAAAATAAGCCTGTATTTAGATTTCAGATTTGGTAGGTAATAAATAATAGTTGGCTTGGAAAAACAGTTTGGGCTGGTTCCCTCCCCACACTGGGCTGAGTGAAAGGCAATGCATGCTCTGCCTTGTTGTGGGGATTTAATACAAGGTGTAATGAGCCCATAACTACAATTTATACCTCCTTTGGCATGGCTATGTTTGCTGGCCATGTAGCCACAGCTGTGGCTGCAAGTGCAACACAGCAGGGCTTTGCAAAGTGCCTGTGAGGGGCTTCTGCGGGTGGTTCCTCCCCTGCGGTCTCTGAGACCTGTGTGCAAAGTGCACCGTCAGCCGAAGGGTCTTCCTCGGCCCCAGCACCTACCAGGCACTCATACTCTGTTCTCCTCACTGAGACTGCAAAACATAATGCAATGCTGGTTTTGCACCCCACAGCCTATTTTGGGTATAACAAGGTAAGTTGCAAAAATTAAAAATCTAGAATGTTAAAAATTAACATGTTAAGTCTGGTTGTAATATTGAAATTTCCAGAAGCGGGGGTTGATTTTACATACATCCCTTCTGCAGCCTGGACCTCTGCCCTGAAAATGGGAGAGGGGAGGAAAAGCAGAGGGTCCCGTGTTTGTAGCAGCCCTTTGCATCGTGTTTGTCTCTGCTTGTCTCCTGTTTTATGCCTGACATCTCTTCAGTGCTCAGCCTTAGCAGTGGGCCAAGGAAGGATATTGTGAGCTTTGCTCTTGAAATTATCGATGCTCAGACAGAGCTGTGAATTGTGCTAAGCTCCCTGACCTCGTGGCATTATCATAAAATAATCTTTATGCAGAATCCAGCTGCCTCAGCAGTTCCCGCAGGATGTCGTACTCCAAGTATCTGGGGGTTTAGTGTTGTTTATAATCACTTTCCCTTAAACTCTTGCAAATTTTTGCTTCTGGCTTGAGCTTGCCTGTCAGGCTTGGGCAGAGATGGGTAGCACCTGAGCTGCATTGATTTCGGATTTTTTCCCGCCAGGTTCTGTCGGTGCTCTCAGAGGGGAAGGCTGCCTGCCTGCCAGCTCCTCGCCAGCACCTCGGGTGCCACCCTGCCCTCCTGCAGCTTGCTGGGCTCCTGCCTGGGGGGCTCAGGGACCCCCTGCAGCAGCAGCTGCCCTTGGGGACAGGGAGCGCCCCGGGACCCGCAGCCTCGGGCACCTCGGCGAGCGTGTCTGTCCCTGGAGAGAGCAAAGCACCGACGGGGAGTCCACCCCCCCTGCCCCCCGCGCCTTCACGCCGGCTGGGTGCTGCTGGTGCTGCTCATAGGGGTTGTCGTGGCCAAGACACGTGGATGAGCAATGTGCAAAATCTGATGGATGAAAAAGAAGTGTTCTAGTGAATCATATTTGATTCATTTTCTTTTTCAAAACTGGAGATAAAAAGAGGGAGCTACTGCCACAGTGAGACACCGCAGTCCAGAATGCCAGTTCGGAAGCCTCTGACCTCTTGAGAAGTGGGATAAGGTACGTAACTGCAGGATCCATTGCCAGCAGCCTCATGACCGCACCAGTGCGATGACTTTCTTGCAGGTGATGGTCTATGGCCAAATTCACTGTGGCATGTGCTGGGCTTTGCTGTGCCTGCCCCTGTCCCAGCCCGGGCAGCCCCGGGAGCGGGCTCACAGCCCTGCAGTCACACTGGTGGCTCTGGGGCACGTGTCGGGGTGCCACAGGGCACAGCAACTGCTGGGCTAACCCATGACTGGGCTAACCCGCGGCTAGTATAACCCATGGCTGGGATGACTCACTGCTGGGATAACCCTCTGGCAGGGTAACCCACGGCTGGGATAACCCACAGCTGATCTGACTAGTGGAACAGGAGGGGATTTGCTTCAGATGCACTGGCTGATGCCCAGATCTGTTTCATTCAGGGATTTTATGTACTTTGCTGTACGTATATTGATGTCTTTAGATGTCAGTGTGGTGCCTTTCTCTTTGCTTCCCGCTTAGCTGCAGTTTAAAGGATCCTTTCAGGAGGAGAAACAAACAAAATTTGACAGCAACGCACAGATTTGATCGTGGGGGTGTTTTGATTTTTTTAGAGAAGCTTTGGAGAAGTCAGCCAACCTTGGAGCCATAACCTCACAAAAATCAGGTTTTTCCACATTATATGCTGGGTAACTGGAAGATTTATTTAAATTATCTTTATGGCCAGTACTTCAGGTAGCATGATGGTCTATGCCCTTCTTCAGAGAAGTTGTTGGTTTGCTCTTCCTCCTTATGTTTTGGTTTGGTCTTTATTTTCTGTATTTTTTTTACTGCTACAGAGGCAAATGATGTATATGAAAGGCGTATACTGGAGCTGAGACATCTGTTTTGGGAATATCTAAGGAATTAATGGGGCCTTACTCTCAGGCAGCCAGGTGCATATGTATGTGATTTATAGAATTTCCAGGTACCCTATGTGATTTTTTTTTTTTTGATTAATGCAACAGTATGGTTTATATTCTGTTGGGGCCATTCACACAGGGCAGGTCCCCATAGCCCATTTCTCAGGTCTCTCCTCTCTGGACTGGAGCAAGCTGCTTTCTGCTCCTGCTGCCCTGTCCCAGCTCAGACGATGCTCCTACACCCCAGCAGCTGTCCTCGGGCTGCACCTCCTGGGGAGCCACCATGTCAGCTGTGCCGCCCGTCAGCCTTTGTCAGACCTCAAGAGGTTTTCCAGGATGATGCGGGAAGTCTCTAATGAGAAAGCTTCCTTGTGCTTTTACGTATGGTCAATTTAAGAGTTGCCTCATCCATTGTCTCAGGCAGCCTCCAAGGGTTTGAGGAAAGCTGCTGGCTCCTGTGGACGTCCGACCTGCCCGAGGCAGCCCCTGCTCCCCGGGCTGGTCCCGCTGCTGTCTTCTGGTGGCTTCAAGCAACTCCCCAAGCCTGTCCTGCACCCCACACTCAGGATGCTCACCCGCAGTGTCACATCTAACATGTCAGGCTGATCACAGCCGTGGTGAGACCCTTGTATTCAGTGGAACGGCGAAGGTTCACGCTAAATGACCTGGCAGCAGTGCGCTGTGATGCTCTGCAAGTCCAAATGAATTTAGGTGAAGTTCTGGAGCAAAATTCTGATCTTAACTGCACTAGTGCAACTAATTACACTCCTAATTATTCATATTTGCAATTTCTGCTGCTGCTAATTAAAAAGTCCGGAGCAGAAATTGATCTCTACTGTATTAGCTCCTGTATGACTTAGTCCTTATTTCGGGGGATTTACAGGCTAAACCCATATTCTGTGTCTAATTTTGTTTTGCAAATACAGAGATGTCAGCCCCATTTATAAAATCATAAAATCTATGTTGTGTTGTCCTGCCTGGCCTCCATGGTCTCCCACTGCTGTCAGTGGACTCTGCTACTGTGGCTCTTTGATTATTTATTCACGTAACACGTGATAAAAGAAACAAGACATCTGCTATGAGTACGGTATGGCTAACACTCCAGAAGGCTCCAGCCTTCATTTTTTTTCACACATCATGCATAAATTGGAGAATGAAGGGCATCCAGATTTTGTTTTCCTGTTTCCACATTTTGAAGAAACAAAAGCTGATGGTTGTGATTTCTGTGATGACACCAAGACAGGGACTCCATCCCAGAAACCAGCTTTGCTGCTGCCGCATCCAACACCGCCACGCGCTGGCACCACGGCACGGGCTTGCTTTTGTGGCAGGCTTCCCCGGTGCTCAGGAGATTCAGTCAGGGTACAGATGCCTTTTATTTAAAATTATGTAAGAAAATTTGACTTGGGTTTGATATCAGATGTCTTCTTTTTCTCTTGCTGCAGCTGGGACCTTGAGATTGTTCATTAGCACATAGGGAAAGGCTGGGAAAAATCTTCAGAGTTTAGTGCTGAATGCGAAACCTGGAATCAATACGCTGTTCTGGTTATGAGATTGAAACTGGGAGACTTCAGGAGCTGGAAGGTACTTTCAACATGTATCCATCTGCATCACATGAAGCTGCAAGAAATAATAGTTTTGTTCTGCTAAAACTTTCAAGGCTTTGGGCTTTGTTGTAATTTCAGTTTGGAATGAAAACTGAATAAAACACGTGAACCGTGTTGTGACCGGCACCTCAGCCGAGGGCTCTGAGATTCTTCTCGAAGGAGCCTTCTCTGTCTCCAAACCAGCAACCCACCAGCCCAGCGAAGCTAATGTAACATTGCTGATACCTCAGTGAGGTTTCTGAAATTAAGTGGCATGAATATTCCAGGAGTGGTTTTGGTGCTTCTGAAAGCATCCTTTTCTGCTTTAATTGCTCATGTATCTCAGTTATCTTTCTCTGAAAAGAGTGGAGACACGTAATGCTTGCTCACAAGTTTTGCTAGCTATCCTATGTATCAATGAAACTTGTTGGCTTTGATAAAACAACATATTTAATGGAAAATGTTTCATCACAGATGTTCCAAGCAGTGCTGTAGAAGGGACTTGCCTGTTTTTCTGCCCTTTTTTTCTTTTCTTTTTCTATTTTTTGTTACTGTTCCTACATTTCATGTTTGCTTTAGATATCACCAGCAGCATTTTGGGAGAAAACATGTGCTTTCCCTCACAGGGGCTTGGTGCAAGTGGAGAAGGACTGGAATATTAGGAAGCCCAAGGCTAGGTCTTCTTCACAGGCAGATGCACAGACTGGCCCACAAGCAGTGCTGGCAGGGAGGGTGGAATCCGCCCTTGCCAGACGATGCACAGGCACACGCAGATGCGTGCACACACGCAGACGTGCACACACAGATG
>JAVJGI010000032.1:35347219-35391533 GCA_035590275.1 Ibycter americanus | reverse complement strand
GGTGGAATCCGCCCTTGCCAGACGATGCACAGGCACACGCAGATGCGTGCACACACGCAGACGTGCACACACAGATGTGCACACACATGCAGACGTGCACACACAGATGCGCACACACACGCAGTGTGAGGGGGCTGCCGGACCCGCTCAGCACACCCTCATTGAGACCGCTCCACACCATTTAAGAGCTGAGAAATTGCGAGCGTATCGAACGCTGAATTTTCACAGCACAAAGTTAGCAGAGATGCTTCTGTAACCGATAAAGTGGGAAACTTCACAGCATTGAATGGTCCTCAGATTCACACTTCCATGTGTGTCATAGTCTGGTGTTAATGTACTTGGAGCAATAACATAAAACATGTAAGAGTACTGGCTGGGCAACAAAACCTGCCAGTTTTTCCCCTGCTATCCACACTGTTTGCTTGCCTTGGGGGTTCTCGCCTTGCTGACGGTGATGGAGAGCTTTGCAACAACAGAGAGTGCAAAAGCTCCCAGCTCCCTGCCCTAGCACCGGCGAGTTCATTACCAGCAGAAAAGCTCCTTCAGCCAGGCCTGTGCGGTGCTCGTGTTTCATATACCTCCCTTCCACTGGTAAAGCTTGCCTGTGATTTTGGCATTTCCCCTTGTTAAATAGGGCAAGAGGAAAAATCCCATAAGGTTTCTTTGGACTGTGAGCCTTGCAGAGCCATCAACCTGAGCTGGATGCATCCCCTAACGTATTTCTGATAACTCTGGGTAAACTCCGTATGGAAACTCTGGAAATTCATTTTATTGGGAGAAATAAAATTTGTTTTATTGATATCAGTGGAACACAGGGAAGTGAAAATAAGCAGTCTTCCATAACAAAACACAACATTGCAATTCCTATAAATGGAAAACCTGTCTTAAATCTCTCCATGAATAAAGGAAATGCAGACAAGAAAAAGGCATAACCAGGTTACACAAGAAGAATATTTTAAGTGGTGTAGGGGCCTGCAGTTTTCCATATGGGAACCAGAGCTTTCTAACCAGGAGCAACATCCCATCTGGACAACCTTGGTGGCATTTCCAGAGAAAGGAGGTGGCATTTAAAAATATTGACAGATAATACTTTGAGGATGGAATAAGTATTTTAAAAAGCATGAACTAATATACCAGGGTTGGATAACTGTGAAAAGCAAAGCAGACCCAGTAGAATGGGGTAAACTAAACTTAAAGCTGACTCGAAAGTCATGAAATATCAGTGTCCTCTTTAAGATCTATCTTAAAGTACATGTATTTGAAGAATTTTTAAAGCTACCCTAAGAGCAGCACTTGATAGAGGAAATATGTGGAAAACATTATTTAGTTTCATCTGATATTCGTGCTAAGGGGCTAAGGGAGTCAGTAAATGAAAGTTTTGAACCTCATGATAGCAGATTTTGAAAACGGAAAAAGTGTTTTCCTTTTGTAAATGAAAAATAAAAAAGTGTTGGAGCCAGCAATGGAGAGGAAAATGAACGTAGAACTAATATTTACAGAGGAAAAGACAACTGATCCCAAGCAAGGGGGAACTGGTTTCACTCTTGGGAGGCTGGGCACGTAGCGGGAGAAGAAGACCCTTGGAGCCCTGGCTCCCGCGCTGCCGACAGCACGGCTGTGGCTGGAGCATCCTCCGGTAGGCGAAGTCTTTGGGAAAGAGCCTGGCGGGCACCGGCACTGGGCACGGCTGCCAGACCCGCTCTGCGGGCAGCGCTGCGCGGAGCCTGGTCACAGTGGCCACCCCGGCAGCAGCCCTGGGAGCCCGTTCACACTGGGGTGTCCTGGGAAAATAAATATTTATGAGGAAATGCCCCCAGTTGTCAAGCATCCTGCAAATTATTAGAGAACTGGAACATTGTGGAGGGAAAAGGTATTTTCTGAAAAGCCCTTTCAAGCACAATACCTCATTCTCTGCAAGGTTCATCTTCAAAAACTAAGAATGGGGAAGGATTAACGGTCCAGGAGCCTGAGAATTCACACTTCCCGGAACAAAGAACAAAGATGTTAAGCCTGTTTTCAAATGTCCCTGTTTTCTACAAAGGAATATAATTTTGCTTCTGTCATCATTTCAAGAAATACTTTCTCCACAATCATTTCTTTTCCAAAGTCAAAGACTTGAAATCTTGCAAAACAAGAGGAAGAAAAAACTCTCGCATTTTCGGAAAAAAAAATATAAATCCAGCAACACAGGCTCTTATTTTGCTGGCAGAGGCAAAACTTCCTTGAAACAAGAAGAAAGAAGGAGAAGCTGAACATGTTTCAATTAAAAAAACATTATTAGCTCACAAAGGAAGAGATAAAAAAGGGTTTGCGCTTCAGGAGAGCAATGGGGCTGCCTGCCACGAGCGTGAGAGCAGCGAGCTCGTCGTGGGGGGTCCGGAGTGTCCGGAGGGGAGCGGTGCCTCCTGCCCGGCCGGGACACTGCTGGCACAGCAGTGGGGATGCTCGGGGCTGCATCCCAGCCCTTCCCAGGCATCCCGCTCTGCCGAGCCAGGCTCAGCTGGGCTCTCGGGGGATGCGACCGCTGCCCCAGGCTGGAGGACATGGCTGTGCAACTTCTTTGTGGCTGCAGACTGGGGAAGGGAAGTAGCACGAGGAGCCTGGGATGCCCTTGTTTTCTTTATTTTCTTGGTCATTATTGCAGCACCTGTGGCACTGAGCCTGCTGCTGGCTGTAGCCTGACACGCTGCCCGGGCTGGAAATAAAATTGTTTGGCTGCATTGGGAGTTTGTTTCCAAATGCCTTTTGCCTGGCAGTGGCCAGAGGGCTGGAGAAGAGCCCTGGTGATTCTCAAGCTGCCGTGGAGAGGACACCGAGGGGTGGCCTCAGCAGCCTGGCTGCCACCACTCCAACCAAGCCCTGCGGTGGGGCAGAGGCAGAGGAGTGTCTCTGCAATACATGCCTTAGGTGTACACAAATGTATGAACTTTTAACTCATGTGGCTTTGACGTGTGGGCGAAACAAGCACTGACTGTCAGACAGAGCCCCTGTTGATTGCTCAGTGCATGCTCAGGTAGCACATCATGCAGAATTACTGGGACCAAAAGGAAATTCAGATGAATCACCAGAAGCCATGTAAGAAATGAATCAAAATCGTTCTTACTGCTTATGCTAAGAGCAAACAAAATGTAAGGAAGGTGTGCTGGCAGCATCATGCACTTGATAGTCACCAGAGATCTCACTTTCATTAATATCTCTTAATTTCCATGCACATGTTGTGGGCATCTAAGTAGTAATATCTCATCTGGAAATAGAAAATTAGGAAACAGCATTTCTCAAGCTGTGATGTTGTTATGTAGAGAAAACATTTTGAGAGTAAGAGCCTGACAAGTACAATGCCTAGCAATGCTCGTAGCCTGGACAGGCTGATGCACTCCATAGCTTTTGAACTTTATTTATTATGAATGAAAAAGTGAGCCTGACCTGAAATAGCGGGGTACCGCCAACATAACGAGCAGCAGAGCACCTAACAGGTGCTGACCTGCTCAGCTACTGAGCTGTCATTGTTTAGACTCTTGCCATGCAAAAGCCACCATGTTAATTCATCATTTTGGACAGCAGTACTTTCAGGAATGACATGGTTACAGTGTCACACAACACTAATTGGCTGTCACTGTCACATCACTCTTGGAGTTGTCATCTCATGGAGGTGGCACATCCAGGAGGATATGAAGTGTCAGCAATCAGAGCACCCTTGTTCTCAGGAAGGTGTGGGTTGGTGCTGGTCTGCAGAAGCAGCCGAGAAGGCACCTGCTCAAGAGGAACAACTTGTTTCTGCTGTTTTACCATTGAAATGTTTGGCTGTGCTGGAGGAGAGATGAGAAGTGTGACTTGCTCCTTTCTGGTTGCCTTCCGCCCAGAACACATCCTCCTTCTCAGGCCAGCATGCAGGGTCCTTTCATCCTGCTGTGAGTCACGAGTCCAGACGCCCCATGTGCTCCGTGGGCTGCTGTGTCCGGACAGCGGGTAAGGGGTGGCTGCAGCACAGCATTGGTGTCCTTCTCATTTGTCTGTGGAGGGCTTCTGGGGATGACGTGGGCAGAAATCTTGGCTCTTAGTCTAATAAACACAATTTTAACTCCCCTTTCCCTGATCCTTTCCAATGTGAAGTCTTCTGGCTTCTTACCCAAATGATATTTTAACCAGAGTTCTGCGTATTTCCCCCAGACCAGAAATGTCAAAACTGTGTCATTGGAGTTAAATGTTTGTAATCTGGGCAGTGAACTTTGCAAATCCCCCAAATTAAGCAGACACAGTGCTAGTCAGTGCTGGAACGAGTAGTCGGCGGGAAGGCCACAAGCATGTTGACCTGAAAGCTGGATGTTTTTTGAGGAAGAGTTCCCACTGCTGTGCGTAGGTTTTGCAGGTCTCCAATGATGAGCAAAAAGTTGTGCTAATCCACTTGCACAAATCTTTTGGGAAGATCCATCTGCCACCAGCCCTCAGGGTAGAGAAGGGCTTCCCAGCGTCCTGCGGCATGTCCCGGCCCGCGGGATGTCCCTCCGTCCCCTGCCAGCCCAGGCAGGGCAGCCCCAGCCCCTCGGGGAGCCCCCCCAGCGACCCCCCCCGGCAGGGCTGGGGCTGGCTGTGCCACTGGGAAGGGCACGGGGGCACGGGGGGGCTGGCAGCCGCGCTCAGCGCCACGGGGGTAAGAGCAAGGAGCGGTCACTGCTGTCAAAACACCACTGACACAATTCTTGGGGCTGGAGGACAGCAAGAAGTGACAAGTGCTCCTCGTGTCACAAACCTCTGCTCATTTTAGATACAGTTTTTAGGATTTCACACAGTTTGGGGATCGTGCTAGGGTCATTACGAACTTTATGCCTCAAGTTATAAAATAAATATATGATTACATACAGCTAAACCTCCTTCCCTTCCTGTCTCATATACTGACCTAGCAGGTTAATTTTAATGCTCTTCCTGAAAAATTATTGATGGGTTTTGCTCAACTTTTAGAAATGGCAATGCTCTTTAGGGCAAGAATGCTGGAACTGGCTCCTGTCTAGACAATAAACAGGACTTTTTGTCTGCTGTCCCAGTGCTTGTGTATAAATTAATCATCAGCCTGCGGTGGTGGAAATGTTCCCATTTGCTTTGCAGCGGAGGGATTCAACCCTTGCTTCATGAATTCTTTATCGCTAAAACTTATATCTCATGTAAATTAACCACTAGTGCCTGCAGCTTACAAAAGAGAATGCTGCATGTATTTCATGGCCAGTTCTTATGCCTTTGAGAGCCTGTGGTCAACGGCCAGGTGAAGAAATTAAAACACTTTTGGAGACCCCAGTTGGAATCACTTTTTCTTCCTGACGCCTCTCCAAGAATTTCATCCAGCTGTGACTTGCTCGGACCCTTTGCTGTAGTTGTCCCTGTGGGACCAGGTGGTTCCGAGTGTTGGGATGGCCTGGCAGGTGACAGGGCAGGTCCCCGGCTGGGCTGGGACAGCAGATGGAGCTCAGGCAGGACCAAGGGCCTTGTCCTGGGCTGAAGCGGATGCCTGGACCCTGGACAGGGGAGGCATGGAGGTGGACTGGGGCCACTGTGGCCTATTTGTTGCACTCTCGAAGCCCTGAGAGTTTGGGCTGCAGACTCGGGTGACACATCACAGCATCCCAGACTGGTTGGTGTTGGCAGGGGCCTCTGGCGATCATCTAGAGGTGCAGACCAGGAGTGGCACACACATCTGGTGCCCCCATCAGACCTCACTGCAGGCAGGGAGCCTGGGGCCAGGGAGGACAGCTCTGTCATCATCCACATGGTACTGTGCCTCCCACAGGTCCTTCTCCTGCCCGTCTGTGGCAGGAGATTGCTCAGACCCACACAGATGGTGAAAGCTCCTATTCATGCTTTGTTCTCGTGCTGCCCGCTGTTAATAGCTGCTCCCTGAGCTGCTTGGAGACTTGAGTGTTCATACAGAAGAGCTCCAACAGCAAGTTATAAATCATTGCCTCACTGAGATGCGGCATGCGATGCACTGCATGCAGTTACAGTATCAGGTCCATACATCAATAGGAAGTCAAAAACACCTACGGATGCTGACAGGCGAAAATTTTAAATGGTGAAGCCCGTGAGAGGTGGCAAAACTGCCCTAGATTTGGGTCTCTTCTTGAGGAGGATGCACAGGTGCCAGCTGTGAGCGTCACAGGGCTCAGTGAAATTAGTAAGTCGTCTGTTCAGGCAGGTGCCTTGCCGAGGCACAGCATGCTGTGCATCCAGGCATGAGGATGATGTTGGTTTTGGAGTCAAATGCAGCTTCACAAAGTCTTGGGGTGTTTGTTGATGCAGGGAGAGAACTCTGCCTGCTAGCTTGCTGTTAACCCACTGCTGCTTCAGGCCCACCTTTTACCCTCTAGTGCTCTTTAACGTGTGCTCTGTGGATGGTGTTTTAATCCACCTGAGGGACTTGTCACTTATTCATCACTAATGTTAGCTTTATGGATTCCTTTCAGTGCTGGATGTTAACATCTTGGTCTTTACCTGTCCCTTTGCATCTTGCACGGTAAGTTACAAGCATTGCTTAACTGAATCCCAGCAGAAGGTGCATATATGTTCTTTACAACACACCCAGGCACTAAAATGTAAAGAGACTTGAACACTTTCTCCTGGACCCTGGACTTGAGTTTGTGAGTGCCATTCTCTCTCCCGTTTCACAACAATTCCTTTTATACTATCCTCAGCCACTTTGGGGCTCGTTTTTCCTCTTTTTGTGATGAGCCTCTCCTCTCCTTTCACCAGAGTACCCAGTGAAGCAGGGGAGAGGTTCTCTCCCACCTGAACCTGATTTCAGGGGCAGCAATTTCTCTTCTCCATCTCCCACTGAGGTCCTGAAGAAGTCAGGACAATCCGGAAGGTCTTGCTCAGCAGACTGGGAACAGGAGCCTCTTGGAGAGCTTCCCGCCCATTTACTGCCCCATCAGTGCTGGTACCCCCTGTTCTGCCTGCAGGCAAAATAAACATTCCCTCACACAAACCATTCTGTCATCACCGGCACCGTGTTTACGCAGCACGTATTTAACAGAGCGGAGTGCTGACGACAGGGAAAATTGCAGGCGAGTCACCATCTTTAAATGTGCTAACCACAAATATTTACTTAATTACTAGAAAAGCTGATATTCATACATATAGTCAAATACAAACTGGGCACAGTAGTTTTGTATTTTGTCAGCCTGTAGGCTGCAGCTTGCCTTCTTTTTGGCAGCTGTTAGCTGTTAGCCTCTGCGTTGTCCCACGCTGCTGGTTTATTTATTTTACTGCCATGATCTGGCCAGTTTCTCACCGACTGCCATTGACCTTGCTCATGGCGATGGAAGGAAACACAGATACAGGCCACCAGGATTCATTCTACCTGTGTGCCATCCCAGTCTAGCATCAGTTGTATTAGTTGCTTTAAAGACAGATTTGAGGAAAAGCACGGTGCATTATTATTTTTTTTTTTTGCATCATCAGATATTTTGCCATCTTCCCAAAACCTCATCTCTGTGTTTGCAACTCACCGTGTTCAGATTCAGCTCCCAGCTCTGTAGTAGGAGGACAGCTTCTAGAATACAGATAATAATCTCCCTTCTTTTCTCTCTTGCTTATTGTAGTTTTTTTCTTTTCAATGCCAACCAAAACTCCCTCTTTGTACATGTATTTTCCCTACGATAAGCCTTATGGAGGTAGCACCTTCAAGTGTTTAGTTTTATGATGGGAGCACTGAGGCAGCTATGTGGATAATTTATTTGATTTCAAAATGCTGCCACATTTATACATGGGAAACTTAAAAGAAAATTAAACTCATTAAAAAAACCCACATAAATTGTTTTTGCAACAAAGCAATTAAGAAATTCAGCCTCTCCATCACGGTGGGCAACATTCTAAATAAAATAAAGCCCAAATTACCTTTTGCTGGAAACAAAGTAAGAGCTATCTCTTGTGACTTAATAAGAAATGGAGGTTTTTAGAATTAAAACAAAGATTTAGCAGCTTCCTTCTATATGTGTTGCTAAGCATTTTCCTGAAATTGCCTCAGAAAAAAATGAAACAATTCAAAAGGATCGCATCTATGAGAGGGTTTGGGTGGGTTTTTTTTCCCCCAACTAAATTACTCTGCTTTACAGGATGCAGAAAGGAGTCAAGGATTTTATTTTCCTCCCCCAATGCGTGTATATACAAAGGTTTGATAGGGTTTTGTTTTGTTTTATTTTCATTGTCTTAGCTTCAAACTACTCCTTAAAACCCCCACGTTTCTATGGGAACAAAGAAATAATGCCGAATCAATGGACTGCAAAATATGAGGCCTGTCCTATAAATCCCAAGGAGCAGGTTTTATCCATACCAATAGTCCCCCTGAACACTGAAATTACTCCCATAGGCAGGAGCTCTCAGCTGGCCCCGACAGGAGAGGATGACGCCATGGCTCTGCCTGACGGAGCGCTGATGTTTCTGCGAGGCTCGCGCTCCGGAGAGGGAGGAGATGCCAAGGGGGCACAGGACCGAGGCGGGTGGTGGGGCAGGACGGGATGCTGGTACCCAGGGAGTGCCCCAACCTGCCGCCCAGTGCTGCCCACGCTGGGAGCCCAGGGGCTCGGCCACCGGCTGGTCTCATCTTGGCTGGGCTGGAGCGGGTTCCCTGGCAGCAGCTGGTGCAGCGCTGGGGGTGGCGTCGGTGCCAGAGCAGCGCTGGCGGCTTTGGGTGCTGCTGGTGATGTTCGTACCAAGTCAAGGGCTTTTCAGTTTCTCAGGCTGTGCCAGCGGAAGGGCTGGGGGGCACAGGGAGCTGGGAGGGGACCCGGCCGGGCCAGCTGACCTGAACTGGCCAAAGGGACGTTCCCTACCATGGAACGTCACACTGAGTATATAAACTGGGGAGAGCTGGCCTGGAGTTGGCTGCTTGGGGACTGGCTGGGCACCGCTCAGTGGGTGATGAGCACTTGTATTGTGCATCACTTGTTTTCTTTTTTTCCTTCTCTATGGATTGTATTCCTCTCCCCTCATCCCTCCTTTTCATTACAATTGTTGTTGTTATTATTAATCATTATCATTATCATTATTATTTATTTTATTTAATGTCAATTAGGAAATTGTTCTTATCTCAACCCTTGAGTTTTGATGTTTTCCCTGATTTTCTTCCCCATCCCACTGGGTGAGAGAGGAGGAGTGATCCGCTGTGTGGTACTTAGCTGCCAGCTGGGGTTAAACCAGGACACAGGGACACCCCAGGGCAGGTCACTCCCATCCCCTCTCTTGTCCCGAGACTGAGCACTGTGGAGGGCCAGGGTGTCACTGTTGGAGGATCCCCCTGGGCTGTAACAGCAAAGTCAGGGTGGTCTTTCCCAGGATGCTGAACATACCATTCATAAGCCACAGGTAGGAAGAGGAAATACGGATCTATTGAGATTTTTCTACTGGGTCAAGCTTTCCCTGCCCCTCCTGGGAAGAACCTGATGGAGGTCTCATCTCGGCATGGACTCTGATACTCCAGAAAGAGCTGAAGAAGGGTGTAACATGTTTGATTCCTTGCAGATCGCCACTGCCAGCCCTGCTGCACGTGCTGTCCATCTCACATGCTGGGGTGCTGCCGGTGCTGCTGAGGGGACGGTGCAGGTTGGGACCCACCACTGCGAAGCCACCCAGCCGGTCCCTGCGGCAGGCCAGCGCCGCAGTCCCGCAGACCTGATCCGCGCAGAAAAGCCCATCATTTGGCTCTGTATGTCAAGAAAAACAACTCCACACAAAAGGGTGATCAGCTCTGGAGCGGGAAGCTGTGCAGCCTGGGCTGTGCAAGCCTTTGGAAGATGGCCAGTCCCGTAGGGTCCCTCCCGAGCCTACTTAATTGCATGAAATAAGATGAAAAGACAGGCTAATGAGAAACCCCATCTGCCAGCCAGCTAAAATTAAGGCTGCCTTCTTCAGCAAAATGTGCTCAGATATCTGTATTCTTTTAATATCTCTTCATATGGCCGAGCAGGTTTCAGACACGTAGTGGTGCCTGTCTCAGCTCTGATTCTTTTTTTCCTTGGTTTTCCTAGTTTGGCCCTGAACAGCAGGGTAAGTGGAAAAAATTGGCTGAAGGATTCTGTTTCAGCATGAACTTATTTAAGAGAGCATCAGCTAATAAACTCTGCAGTCCAACCTGCTTATTATTACATTATATTACGTGATTCAATGATTCATGATATCAGATCGGTTACAGATGCAATATAGCAGGTGGTCTCACGGCACTTTTGAACTTCCTAGAAGAAACTAGGACAGAAATGCAAAAGAAGAAAATTCTCAGAACAACCCTAAGGGTATTTACATAGGGAAAGGATATACGTTTGTATAAGGAAAGGTCCTTTCTTTTACTCAGTCTGCCCTATACTCCCATGCAACTTCTATGCCCCTAAGTTGTCTGATTTACCTTACCAACTGTTCTACTGATGCTGAAGGAAAGATATTTCTTGCTGCAAAGGATCGACAACTCAATGCCCGTATCCTGAAGGCTTCAGTGTGAGGATGGAGTCAGGCAGCAGCTGAGCTGTGTGCAAGCGGCGGCCCTCTCCGCACGCGCACGCCAGCAAGGGCAGCAACAGCAAAGGGCTGCGCAGAGGCGGCAGGACCCGGGCGTATCGTTTGCAGGGAGGGTGCAAGAAACCGTGCCAAAGGCCGGCACGGGCCCAGGCTGGCCGCCTACATAGCTGGATACTGATCTAAGTTGGAGTCATTATTATGCATGCATCATTTGTCTTTCTATTAAAGTCAAATCCAGCTGATGATTAGAGTGGCATCTTAATTTTGCTTTAAACATCCATTGTTGTAAATCAGGAATCACTTCAGTAAGTCGGCAAAAGTTACAGCAGTGTAAAATTATGGATAAGAAAGGAGAATCTATAAAACCTTAGAAACAAGTAATAACCAAACAGCTCATAGTACTTGAAGAGCACGCAAGTACAAATTCTTAAAGCAAATTGCACACATCTTTGGAAAACATGTATTGATTTTTACCATGCTGATTGAGAAATAAACGTCTAATAACTTTTTCATGGATTAAGAATGAGGGAAAATGTATTTTTTCTCTCTCCACAGCCTATTGTTCAAACAAAGTAGTAGAAGTTAATCAATCTTGTGATAATAGCTTGCAGGATAACTGTTTTATTGAAATTCATCTTTCTTTATTTTTCCATACAGCATTGCAAAAAGAGCCAGGTATGGCAAGAACAAAAATACACTGATCTGTTTTTACATTGTAATTATTGTGGGACTGGACTTTTGGAGGGTTTGGGGGCTCTTTTGAAGAATACCAACTTTCTGCAAACTGAAAAGGTTTCTTTGGAAGTGATTAAGCTCAATTACTAATTGCAGACCTTACATCAAAGGTTTTATCAACTCTGGCGAATGACTGAAGTGATGAATGAGCATGTATGAGTGAATAGCAAATGACATATCTGCCTGCCCAAGCAGTATAAATTTCCCTTAAACATTTGATTTCACTTTGTCTCAAAGCAGGATCAGAAGCAGGGAGGGACTTTAAGTCAGGGCAAACTGCTGAGTTCCCAGTTTTTTCCCAGCCTCACACATTCACTTCCTCCCCTTTGCCCCAGGATGGACCCGTGCAAATGGAACCCCCTCCACTTATCAAAGGAATTCGCCTTTCAGGAGGGGTTGAGCACCGGAAAGGGAGAAGGCTTGGCCAATGCTACTGCAGATGGAGAGAAATGCTGGGAGGGGGGAGAAAAAAACGACCCACTTAAAAATTAAAGCTGAGATTAAAGTGAAGAACACTGGTACTGCTGAAAGAGCCTGCACGATACGATAAGAGCATGTTTTTAAGGAGTTCTCATTTTGGTGAAAATTAGTTTTGGACCCTCATCAGTGTATTCAGGAGAAAAATATTACTCTAATGTGTACAGAATAGAGATAAAAAGGAGATCTACTGAAGGAGAAATAATGAATTTACACTTTCAACACTCATTCTGAGGTACAGAAGATACATTACTCTACATTATGCCTATATTAGACTTAAATAAATTTAATTATGAAAACAAGATTAGAGGAGAGCAGTGCAATTTGAAAACATCCAGTACTCATATGATTGCTTAAAATAAAGAGCTTTCAGGTTGGTAATATGTGGCTATACTTTTGGATAACCATGTATAAAATATATATTAAAAGGATGTAAAGGGACAACATTAAATATACAACAGCAGAAGGATTCAGGGCTATGTAACTCCTGCTGTACCCAGCTCTACTGTCCTACACCAGAGTCCCTGGGGTTTCTGGGCTGTTCGTGGTCCTGCTGCCTCACAGGAAGCAATGAGGATGGAGCCCACCACTGCCCACCCCGCTCCCTCCGGGCTCAAATCACAGCGTGAGTTAAAGGGAGCACTTGGTTACCTCCAGCTATGTAACTCAGTGGGATGCTGCTCTGTAGAGAGTTAGTTGACATTGATAATGTACAGTTGTGGGCTGGCTTCAGGGGCGGTGGGTTGGCTGATGTGGATAATGTACAGCTGTGGCTTGTTTGGGCTGAGTAGCTAAATAGCACTGAGGAGCCTGGAAGGGAGGGAGCACTGGGTGAAGGGAGACAGCAGATGAAGAAGAGCCCTGGATGTAGGAGAGAGAAGGAGAGGCTGGCTGGAGGAGAAGCCAGCAACCCAGATGCAGCAGAGAGGCAAGAAGCAGGGTGGACTGGCCTGAAGAGGATGAAGAAACAGCATGGATGGTAGATGAACTTTTGGAACCTTGTGTGGGACTGGTGGTGGTGCTGAGGCATGAGAGGGCTGGTATGGGATGGTAAGAGCCTTGTTGCAGCCTGCTAGTTTGGTAGTGCTGCAACACTGCTTGTATCTCATGCATGGTGATATTAAAGGCATTTTTATTGCAGTGGGCTGCCCCACCCTTCCATGTGTGCTGTGAAGCTGTGTGCTTTTTTTACTGAAATGCTGAAAGAGTCAGTGGAGGTGCTGGTGTATCATCCCATTTCTTGGGTAAAAAAAAAAAAGCGATGCATCGGAAAACATTTAGTGCAGTGACAGATGTTGTGATTGTATACTATGCACCATCAGAGAAATGATGCGCTGTCATCCTGTGCTCAGTACTCTTACAGCGCTCATACAGTGCTCATCAATAATTTTTATTATACCAAGGCCCATCCACCCACAGTAATAGAACCTGCTGCAGCCAAAATAATGAGCAGCCACAACTGCTCGCGTATAGATAATCTCATAATGCTAATACACGCACCATTTTCTTCTCCCAAAACATGGTGCTTTGCAAAATTAGTTCTTATTATGCAAAGTCACTTGGTACCAGTGTTGCAAAAAGCTGTCTGCTTTCTGGTTGAGATCCTTGCTTATTAAAAAAATATTTGGAATTGTGGCAGAACATCTTCCATAGGAAGTGCACTCATCAGAAGTGTGCTGTTAACTTTTTCACTTATTTTCAGTGGCTGTTTTATACAACTTGTGTATATAAGCAGGATGGAAAATGCAACCTGTTGATTCTTAAAATACTGCTTGTGGAATGTTAGAGATCTTGGATAATTGGTGAAAGGGACTACCAGCCATTACTTAAATATCAGGAAAGGAGCAGGGCAGGACCCCGTGGTGCCGGGGCAGGGGCTGCTCTGCTGCTGGGGATGGGGGTGCATGTCCCCACAGGGCGAGGAGGGGTCCCAGCCATGGGAAGGGGCAACAAGGGTGTTCCCCACACTGGCTCTGTGGGACATCCCCCTGCTCCTGCCCCAGGGGCCAGCTGGACTCCTGCAGAAACTTTTTCTCCTTGAGGTCTGTGAGGAGCAGAAAGCAGATCAACAGAAAGCTCAGCAGCAACTGAGCCTTATCAGCTTTTGTAATTAATGTGCTTCTACAGGACTTAAGTACAAATCTAAATATTTAAAGTTTATATGTACGCATCCTTCAAGTGCAGTATAATCAGCATGCTAAAGCTAGACCTTGTTTAATTAAATGCAAATTCTTATTTCCTCCAGTTTTATTCAGGGAAATCCTGGTTAGGAACACAGCAAAATTTAGCACTTCAGAGAAACAGCAGAAAATAATTTGGAAAGAAAAAATAAAAATCAATTGCACTTTAATGAAAGGTAAGCAACATCCTGTTTCAGCAAGATATGAAGGGGCTGTATATTTGTATTAAGTACTGAGCTGCCTCAGGACCACAAGGAGACTAATTCTGTGTGGACATGCTTCAAAGGGATGCATTCCTAGCACCCTCCTTTATATCACTTGTGAAACTAAACTGATAATTAAAAGTTTATAAATGCAATTTATTCATCAGTCAGTATTTTTCTATATGAGAAGCTTCAAAACAAGTTTTTACTTTGCTAATATTTTGACTTCTTCTTCCTTGGCTCCTCTTGTGCCGTGTTCCTCTTGCCTGAAGATGAGTAGAAGCGTAACAGTATGATGCTGGACTAAAATGCCAGTGCAATCTTATCTGAGTTCATCTGGCTTAAGAATTTCAAGATGATCAAAGCATTTTAAGACAATTTTATTGGGGTAATCTATAATAAAATTTGCAAGCTGAGATCTAGGCATCTCATGGGAATAAAGCCCTGCTCCAGCCGGACAGGAGCCCAGGATGCGGACCGGAGCCACCGGAGAGATGCACAGAGCGGCTCTGGGCTCTGGGTAGGTCCTGCTGTGACCTACTTACAGCTCCTCCAGCACATGCTTGGTGCACGAGTTGTGACATGCCAAAGAGTAAAATTACATGACAGCAGTAGATCTTAAGCTCTCGCTGAATAATTTAAGTATGAAAAAATGAAATCAACCTTCCTCTCCTGGAAGTCTATAGTGAAGAGAGAGTGGTGCAAGAGAGAGGGAAGAGGAAAAATTCAGTTTGAGAAAACACCAGCCACTATTTAAGGAATCTGAAGTATGTAGAAGAGGTTATTTTTGCAGTCTATTCAAGTTTCCAGAATCTTTCAGTCAATTACTGATACACTGAAGTTTTCAGAACAAGAAGATTTCAAATATGACTTTCTAGCAATTTTGGCTACACCATACTAAGGTATTTTTTCACTGCCAACTCCGAAGGGACACAAGAGGTAACAGGCACCACTCTGGGTGCAGCATTATCAGAAAAATGAATTTTGATGTTCAAGGAGTCAAAACCAAAGTCAGCTCACTCCTTCCTTTCCATGCCAAAAGTAATGTGTATGCCTATATATATATGAAGGTATAATGGTAAAAGACTCTGAAGACAGTACATCAGAGAAATTTATTGAATGTTCTTGAGTACCTATTACACATGGCATGATGTAGGTGGCTTGCTAGAAAAGCCTGGTGCGAGCTGGGCTTCAGCAGGAGGGGAAGGAGCATCAGAGCAGCACCCTGCTTGGGCATGAACAGGTGACCCAACTCTAATAGCTCTGTGGCTTCTTAAAACTTGAGCAAGGTCTCAAATTAAGCTTGAGCTAAAAGAGGTTTTTTTCCAGTCCGGGTCCTCAGTGAGCCAGGATAAGTGTGGGTGACCAGCATGAAATCTTAAAAAAAATTCCATTTACTCTTTGGGGTACTTGATGCAAAATGCTTATAAAGAGCCCATTATCCTAAGTGCACTTATAAAATATATTCGTGCCATGATGAACAAATACAGCAGATTGTAAAAACTACCTGAATGTGCAAAACTTATGAAAGTCCCAAAGAAATGAAAGGAAGATCTGACTGCAATAGCTGTCTCAGGCAGCTCTTGTAAGTGCACTGGCTGCAGCAGATAGGCAGTTGCCAACATTTATGATGTTTCTCTATCTCTTTCTTATTCTTTTGGATAAGCCTACCTATCATTTTAGACTGACACCAGCAGTAAAGCCCCCAAATCTGTGTGAAACTGAAAATCACTGCAGCCAGCTCCCTATATTACCACCCGCTATTAACAAATCACCTGCTTGATACTTTGATTCACTGTCTTTGCAGGCACTGAACGTGGATTGACTGGTTTGTAATTCCCTTGGTCCCGCTTTTTAAAAATAAATACTCTTGTTCCTTTCTCAGTCTGCTGGGACACTCGGGAGCTCTTGAAGATAATCATGAACATAAGTGATTGCTTCCCCGCGTTCCCCAGGTTTGCCTGGGTAAATGTCACAAGCCTTCCTGCTTTTGATTAACATCTTATTTAATTTAAATATTCATTGATCTTTTATCTCCCTATTTTGACATGGGTTTTTAACATCTTGCTGTAAAGATGTGACTGACCACCGGCAGGGCAGGACAAAGTCACGTAAAACCGCATGCATACTGATATAACCTGTCATTGTTTCTGAAATTCTTTCTTTTGCATGATAAACACAAGCTATGATTTTTCTGATGAGAGATAAGATGGCCATCGATATCGCATCAGCTTGGCTCAATTACATTTTTAATTCCCTGAATGTTACAAATATATTTTCTAATTTCAACAACTCTTCAACTAAACATAAAATATGATCTTTAATTATTTAATGAACCCAAACCCTTCTTTGATTCCATTCTATGATCTTTTAGGCAGTACTTTCCAAACATTCAAACATGACTGTAATTGCGTTGCAGCCATCCCATCCATCTGGGATGAAGAATCCATGTCCAACAGTGTTTCCAGAAGAGGCTCCTGAAACTTTTTTCTCTCACATTGCGTGCTAAGTCAGGAAGTTACTGGTGCACAGCTGCAAATAGCTTGGGTTTACTTCATTTTAACAGAGAAATGGATTTAATACACTTTGGCATTTATGCAAGGATTATCTAACAAGCAAAACAATTCACTTTTCTATACAGGCTTTTAGCCTATGACTGTTTGCTAAACAGAGAGCATCCCGTCCGGTAGGTGAGCCGAGCGAGTAATTTGCAGTCAGTTTTTGCCTCAATGACTTTACGTGCTTTTGGTTCAAGAAATGTCTTCAGACAAACTAGAGATCTCATCAGTGCCCAGGATGAGCACCGGCGCTGTGCCTGCGCAGCTTCAGCTGTGTAAGTAGCCAGGGGGCATTTACCAGCCCAGACGTCTCTTTGATTCCCTGTTGCTGTAGCCTAAAACTACCCTTGGCCCTCAGTCCTGGAGGTGGAATAGAGAAATGCCATGGCTGAATCCTGATCATTAATTGCATACACTTGGACAACAGATTTTCCTATGTATGGTTCATTAAAATCTAAAGACTCTTTGATTAATAGGGATTTTAAAAAAGGCATTTTATTATGTGCATGTGTAGAATTTCAGATATATAAAAATACATGCACGTATATGAAGTATGAGCAGCAGTATGAAGAGATCTTGACCTATTAAGCTTCAATTGCCAAAGCACTAGGAGATGAAAATAATATCTACAATATATATGGGCTGACAAAAACTGAGCTGAATGTAACTAATAACATGATATAAATAATAGAAATAGTATGATTAATACAGTATAATAATATAAACTGTATAAGTAATATAAACAAATATAAATAATGTGATAGGGTAAATGGTATGAAGAAATGAGAGTGGTAGGATATTTCTTTCATGCATTTAGTTGCAAACCCTCTGGATTTGAGATGCACGAGAAAGTTTTCTTAGACAAAGAGCATTTTCCTTTCCTCTTGCCCATTGCCCTGCGAACTGTGGGGCCAGCCCGCTCTGAGCGGGGGTTTCCCAGCCCAGCAGGGCCGGGCAGCATTCCTGGGGGTGCAGCCGGGCACCTGCCGCCTGTGGAGCCCCCCCTCCCCGTGAGGCTGGGGGTCCCGGGCAGCCCTGGGCACCGCGCCGGGGCAGGCAGGGGGCTGGCAGCGCCTGCCCATTGCCCACACTGCCTGTGCTGCTCGGGCTGCTGCTGCGCTAGCGCCGGCCGCCCAGCGCCCTGCGGGGCACGTGGAGCCGTAGGTCTTTATAAGTTTGAAGCCATATTGACTTGCCTGGTTATTGAGTCTTTTCTTCTCCTGAATCGCGAAATATCAAGGAACAGTATTATCTTCTTGCCAAATAGGCAATATATTTTGGAGGCTAGGCTGCTCTTAGGAAGAAATTGTTGTTGACAGTTGTATTAAAAATGGCGACTGCTGTAGGGTTTGAGCACTGTGGGGTTAGGGTGAAGGGAAAGGGTAGATGAGGATAAAAGGTTGAATTTGTCACACATTGTCAATGTCAAAATTTTTCAGTTGTGTACAGGGAGCTTTAGCATTTACATGTTTTATTGCAATCCTCTGATTTTTCTTTCTGTTATGCCAGAAAATACTAAGGGATGAAAACTTTCCCCATCATTCAGTTCACATTGTTATTTACAGCTGCTGGACACTCACAATACAGTGCTATCTCTTTACAAATAGGAGGATTTTGAAACCCAGATGACACGTCCATGAGAAGCATCCAGTAGTGCGTTATCCTAACACTGAATGTACAATTAGGACATAACACTGTGTCCATTTACTTCATACTCATTGATGTTTTGAATATCAAGAATCACTAATGTAAGATCTGCGTAAGTGAGGTCAGTGTTATGGTCCTTGTGTCTCCAGATAATTTTTCATAAACTTGGCATTATCTGTGAGAATGTAAATGGCCGCAGCTCCAGATCAAAGCACATTTCTTCCCTCTCTCTGAGAATTAAAAATATAAGACTTGATGTTTCCTTCTAAGAGAGTGAAAATGGGCATCTCCCCTCTCCGCTCCTTTCGCCCATGCAATCGCACACCCACATACCCAGCACCCTGAGGGGTCCTTCTGCGGGGCACGGCCGGCGGGTCACGGGTAATGCTGCTCAGCTCTTCGCTGGGGCAAGCCGTGGGGGAAGATCATAGAATCACAGAGTCACAGCATGGTTTGGGTTGGAAGGGACCTTCGAGACGCCCCAGTTCCAACCCCCTGCCACGGGCAGGGACACCTTCCACCAGCCCAGGCTGCTCCAAGCCCTGTTCAACCTGGCCTTGAACAAGATGTCCCCTACAGTTACACATTGCTGTCACTTTAACTATTTTTGTCCTTTCCTGGTGGTATTTGAATGCATTATTTTGAATTAGCAACAATACCTGCTCTCTAACGAGGAATACTGGACCAGGTTGTCCAGTGGGGCTGTGCGAGCGCCATTCTCGCAGATGCCCACACCTCGGCAGAGGCAGCCCCCAGTGCCCATGTCTAGCTGGACCCGTTTGAGTGAAGGTTGGGCTGGGGACCTCCGCACACCCTGTCCCACGTGAGCTCTGTTGTCATTCTGTGTCCACCTGCCCGGTGTCCAGCTCTGGGGTCATGGGCAGTGGATGCATGGTTGGTCAAGGAGATGTTAGGGCTCTCTGTTAGAACGGACTTCTCAAGGCTGCTAATGTCAAAGGAGGAAAAAATAATCCATAAATGCCAGTGGATGTGACGGACCGGTGTCAGACTGGGATGACAGTCCCAGCGTTCTGTTTTGTTACAGCACACTGACCACTACGCCTTCTTCGCAGCTACCATTTCAAAAGACGCAGCTTCAAAACCTTGCAGGAATTATTACCTTCACAACTTCATTTGTATTTCAATGGGTACCGTATGTCTTATTGATTTGATAGTGTAACTGTTTCCAATACATTGCATTTATTCAGACAAAAATAGGGAAATAAATGTCAGTAGCCATAAGTGGGAGTGCTGGCAGGAAGAAACAAACCTTAAAAGTGCACGGCTCAAGAACCTGTGCAAATTCGGTCTGAAAATGGAGTGGAAGCGCAGTGTCATTTAGTGCTGCTTTTAACACTGCAGCAGCAACAGGCAGCGATGACTTTTGGCATTTTCCTGCATAACGACGTATTGGTGATAAAACATTGAATTAAATATCTTAAGAGATTTTCTTTTTCTTTTTTCTTTTTTTTTGGCAGAGACTGTTAAAGCACCAAGGAGCTTTTGCAAATTTGCCTTCAAAAGGACAAACAAAAGTGTTAACAGACCATGCCTTTTTAAATGGAAAGTATATTCTTGGCTTATTTGACCAGTAGAAACCCAGGATCCTGTACAGCAATTTCAGTTTCCATGACGCATAAAGGATAATAGTTTTGAAAATAGGTCACACATAATAATATGAATATGGAAAACTACCACCACGGGGCGGGGGGGAATCATTATCCACGCTCTAACAAAGGGAAGTAAGCAAGCGGGTATCTTAATCACACCGCATTGAGATCTGCAGCAATTAGGACTTACCATTTTTCATCTCTTCCGGCAAATTTGCTCTCCATTGCATGAACCTGCATCACTTAAATCTGGTGTCTCTTGCCTTGATCTCACATGGTCAAACGCCGTTACTTTCACTGGACTTAATCTGGATTTATGATCCTGTATCTGAAAAGTAAATAGATGGTAGATCTTATTTGTTATTGAAGATGCAGTAGGATCTTTTGAGATGAAAAATAGTCATCACATCTGACATGTGAGCTGTATTTGCACCAAAAATCTAGCTGGAAGAGCTCTTTCCATTCCAGTCAAATGGCATGGAGATACAATGCCATTTTTGTATCTGCGAATTCTGAATATCAACCTCCCAGACAGAGGGATTACTACTACATTTCATTTGAAGAATGAACAAATGAACCAAATAATTCAAAGAATAATTTCAAAAGGATCATTGCATTTAAGAGAAGTGACCCCAGACAATATATAAAGCAAAAAGAAGTGAAAGCCACTGATTCTCTGTGAATTAGCCACACATATACTGTGCTAATAAAAATAACAGCTTTCATCAAATTTAAGACGTATAAAGGACAATACCAGGTTTGCAATCTGCTTTTCTTTATCACAAACCATGCAGTTTCACCTGGGACACTTTCCTGTACACACTTTTGATGTATAACATTTTACACGTCTGATGCTGAACACTAGAGATTTGATAGAGCACTGCAAATTTCTCCAGGTGTATAATCAGCAGGGTTATTTTCAGTGCTAGCCCTTATTAGATTAATTTGATGGCCTTGTGTTTATTTATTTTTTTTAATGCATGGATTTCTCATACACTTTCATTGTTGAATAGATAGTTACTCCAAATAGTGTCAAAAAGGTAAATAGAGAGCATAGGTCTCTGCTGGAAATTCTTCTAAGCTTTGCTTCAAACAAGCAAATATAGCAACGTAAATTTACTTAGGTGCTGTACTCAATAGTGAAATTTCAAGTGTGGCCAACAGTGATTTGGGATATGATTTGTTTTTCTGCATCATATTCTTGCTGTTTCAAAAGCAGCAGCAACTGGAAAGCAAGCTGTGTTGTTTTGGTATGCCTGAAATAGTTCATTCTCCTACCTGGCATGCAAAAAATCAAACTCAGGAAAGAACTTAAGTTAATATTACATTTTCAAATATCCCTCAAACCTTTAAGGATTCACGAAGAGCAATATTGCTTTATTGCCTGTAAGACCACAGCAGAGTCTTCTTTCCATTAAAACCCTTGACAAGATTCCCTCTGATTTCAGCAGAAACAGCAAGAGCAGGGTAAGTCCTTTAGCACACTCTTTTTGGTTGTCTCGAGTACTAAATGCCTGGAACCAAAATAACTCAGTCTAATGGCGCAGCCATTTCAACCATGGTGAAACCCAGGTTTCACCATGATAATGCTTTTCCAGCTAGAGCTGAGCAATTCCTGCATGGCAGGGTCTGCGAGGAGAAGAAGGAGAAGCATCCCTGCCCAGCTCTGCATGGGCAGGCTTTGCTTCCCGCAGTGCCCTCGCCTGCAGCGAGAGCCGGTCAGCGGAGCAAAGCTCTGCAGCGAAGCCTGAGGCACGGTCAGCCTGCAGCTGGCTTGGTTTGTTTTCTGTTATAAGTACAATGGAATTCCTGTTTTATTATTGTTTTCCATATAAATGCAAGTATCCTCCATGGTAAATAATACAAACTTTTATTTTCCTTAAATTGCCATAACAGTATCACTGCTTTTTAATAAAATGATGATGAATAGTGGTATTCTTCGAGCCCATGGATCCCAGGCACATTTCTGGGCTCAGTTGAGTCAAAAAATAAAATAAAAATCCGAGCCAAACGTGCCCCCAGCCTCAAACCACAGAACACCGAGCTCCAGAGAAGGCAATTAGAAATGATAAGAGTTCTCCACCTAGACAGACACATTTTCTAATTCAGACCAACGAAAGGTTCTTTTCTGGTTTGTTTAGATGTCATAATTGTAGAAGTCACTAGCAAATTAAACACAGAAGTGCAGAGGTGTAGGTAAAAGTCTTTATATTGGAGAAATACTATGATAAGTGATCTACTTGAAGTGCAGTCTGGGGTTTTTTTTATTAGATTATTTACCATTAACTTTATCCCAAGTGGCCAATTACTGTCCTTTTTATGTCCTTTTACTGCAAGATTCAGAGAAGACTCTGCAAACAAACCCCTTCCGATATTCCTCAGCAATTATTTTTGTGATTATATACCTTTCTTCTGTGCTTGCAGTGTCTGCAGAGCCTCAAGGAGACAGACCTGTTACTCCTCAGAGCAGCCCCAGCCCCAGCTCTTTTCCGCTAGGTAAGCCCAGCCTGAACCTGGTCCAGCTGGAGGGCGTTAAGCCCAGCCCAGGGCTGGTCTGTCTGTGCCTCCCTACCTCCAGCTGAGAAAGCCTTCCTGGATTGGGGCTAGAAAAGTATTTTTCAGCTGTTCTCTTTCTTCTGATATTGTTACCCAGAGGTGGGACAGTCCTAGCTGGGGCTTCAAGGTATGTGGTGCATTCTCCCTCCCCAGGTCAGGTGCTATTGACTCAGTGGAGGGTGCGATTGTCGGTGTAAGAGGTAAATACAAGTTTTCTTATATTAGTGGTGATGCACTATGAAGAGAGAAAAAATCTGTAAGACTTCTGAAAACTTGTGTGATACGTAAGAAATTTAAGAAAATAATCCTTTTAGCGCTAGCTTGACCTTTCTGCTTGGCTAAGCTGCTGTTTCAATCTATGTGTAAGTTGTTATTTCTGTGTGCATCTGGATGAGCAGTGTTCTGAATCAGTATGTGTGCCTTCATCTGAGAAAAGTCCACAGTGTCCTCAAGCAGGACCTCTGTGTTGGACCACAGAGGGAGCTGGGGCATCAGATGTTACATGGACAGAAATAAAAAGCTAAGTGTGGTATCAGCAAAGATATTAACCTTCAAGGCACTGTGTATTTGTACTCGGCACATAGATACTATGTGTTAGTAGTCACTGCATTACAAACTCCTTGAAGCAGCTTCATTATTGCTTTTTATTTTGCTGATTGCACATTAAGGGTCTCTGTTGAGCCACCTGGATGTCTGGGCACTCACTCATTCTGCCTGTGAGAATGGGTGTGGGGGTTAGAGGGAAGGGTGCCAAGATCCTGAGTCAGTTCTTGACCATGATAGACGTGTTCAATAAAGTGGCTCAGCTTGTTGAAATGACCTCTTTACCCTGATCCATCTGATAATAAAGTTTAAACCAGATTTCATCTACATTCAGGAAATCATTTTATGGGAACGTGTTGATGTTTCCCTCCTCCACAAAAAGCAAGGAGAAGTCTCGTGCTTGGTATGCTCTCACAGCTGATGCAGCTAGCTGGGGTGTTTGTCACGTGTGGTGATGATTGCTATTATCAGAGGGATATCTCTAATCTAATTTTTAGCCATTCAACCTGTACAATCTCCAAAGACTGCTCAAGAAATGAGCCACACAGGGCTGTGAGATATGTGTGTTAGAGAACGCTTACCTGAAATTTGTGTTCTTGTGAAAAGCTATAAACTGCAAAATGCAGAAGAGCAGCAGGGGAACATCTCACTCTAAGTGGTGTGGCTTAAATACGTGTGGTTTAAATATGCATGTTCAAGAGCTGGTCTGGTCAGTCCGCTGTGACCTCATCTATTCTATATTCATACATGTTATTTTTTGGTCCAGATTTTGACCTTGTTGGTGATGTGTGCATAAGTACTATGTAAAGACAAATGCATATACATGAAGACAAATATAAAGTACTGCAGCTGTTTGTTAGTCTGGTTTAGCTTTTGATACACAGTGTTTATCAGCTGCTATTCTTATCTTCTTATTTATATTATTTTAGGAAAAATGTTTTTATTTTTAGTAACCAGGACTCCAACACAAATAACTGTCCAGCCTAAAAAATCCAAAACGCAAAACCAAAAAACCCCACAAAAGAATCCCGACCTTGCATATTGCTATAGTTACCTGACAAAAACCCCTGCCATGTGCTCAATGAGGCTCTCTTACTGATGAAGATGTGACAGTATACTGAGGTACCTCATGTTTGTAATGTGCACTTGTGGACTATTCATGTTCAAAACAAAAAAACATGAAGAATGATTAAAATACCTACATGAAAGCATTTTCTGTTATGAAGTATTCAGCTTTTAAGAAGTATGCCTGTAATTTCATGTGCTCGCAGACTGCAGGAGGTCTATTATTTACAATAGCAAATAGAATTTAAAAAAACATACCAGAAGAAAAATGTGTCCTTTGCAGTCTATTGTTTTAAAATGATCAACTACTAAACCACATCTCAAACTTGTTAGTTTATTTTATTGCTGTCTTTAAAAGCTCTTGAAGACGGACCAGGAAAAGTAACGCATGTGCCTGTGTCTGCATGCCCGGGGTGACTTTGCTGAAGTGCAGGGAAAGTCCCCTATGGCCAATAAACCCCTGTAAGCTGTCAAGTCATTAGCACAGCTAATCCTCATCATAGTCTTGTGTAGACAGAGCAAGTAAGCAACAGGTATAACAATTATATCATCAAGTCTTTAGTATGTTCTTGCATTTTGAAGTGCAGGAGCCAGCCAGCAGCTGCTCTCCCTGGGAGAGGAACTGCAGTTACGTGGGGCAGGGAATGCAGCGGGGGAAATGGGCTGTAAGGGTGCGCCGTGCTTGGGGGCGACTGGGCTTTACCATGTGCACAGACTTTGTGTTCCTGTGCTTGTACGTGGTGAGGCAGCACTGCCTGTGTCGACCCTTCTTTGGAGTTTCTTCCGTGGTAAGCCAACTGCCCCGTTTCGGCGGTCCCAGCCCTCTCTGTGTCTGTCCAGCTTATAACAAGGTTTTGGGTCAAATCGAGTAGGGAAGTTTTGGAGACCAGTGAATAGCATGCCCTCCTCCCAAAGAGATGTAGGCTGTTGCCTGGATAACCAGGTAGGTAGATACATATGCACAAGTCTGTTTACACAGCTGATCTGGTCAGAGCTTGTCCTCTGATCATGTACCTCCTCCATAACCCACTGGTTTACTTCAATAAACTGTCCAAACTAGCTAGCACTTTAGGAACTGCTAGAACAAGAAAATTATTAATGCATCTTTCCATTGGCTCACAGCAGCTGCAAGAGCATTGTCTCTCCAGAGCCTGTTTTGTCTTTAGTTTTTCATCTTTTGACTAAGGGAAAACTCTGATCTTGCCTCCATTATAAATAAATTCAAAGTGACTTTACGTAAGTGTGAATAACCTGTCTGTGCTTTTCTGGGGTGGGGAAAGGCAGTAATGAGGGGAGAAATTTGAGTGTAGAGGTGGTGGAGGCTGCACCAGTGATGTCTCCTTGTGCCACCCCATGCCTGGCACCTGGTGGCCCAGCTCAGAGTGTTTCTTAAGGTGGTTGCTGCAAGGTCCTGTCCCCTTTGTCCAGACCAGCCACTGGAAAATTTGCTTGGGCCTCTGTAATGTATGGACAGCTATACCATTGCAACGTGCCCCTGGTATGGATGCTTCTCAGGAATTGGTTTGACATTCAGCTTTGAAGTGTAGCCATATAACAAAGTCATGTTCTTATTTGTATATCACAAGCTTGTGGTGAACTTGGGGTGTTATCTCGGCTTCACAAAAACATAAACAGCAGCAAGTCAACAAATCTCCAGCAAGGCTGAATTCTCCTGAGCTCAACCTGAAATCTCTGTGCTGGAGCAGATCGCTTTCTAAAGTGTCTAACACGTGAGGAAAGGTTTTTAAAGATGAGCAGAACCAGAAGCTCAATTAAAGGTAATGCATTCTGGGGTGTGTGTAACCAGTATCCCCCTGTGAGATTGCTTTTTGGGACCGCAGGCCAAGAGAGAAGATCCTCAGGGAGAAGACTGCAAAGCAAAATGTCCCCAGAGGTTCCTGGGTGAGTACCTGAAATTACTGCGGTTCCCAGGTAACATAACTGTAAAGGAGGACAATTCTGCCTGTTTTCTTCCTTACGGAAATAAATACCGAACTGGTCCTGCTGCAGAGCTTGTGCAGGCAGAAAAAAGAAACCATTCTGGATTTAAGTGTTTTCAGAATGGTGCCTGCAGCGCGCAGTGGATGGGTGGGGAGCCAAGGCGGTCCTGTCCCTGCGGTGCTCCCGAGGACTCGTACCAGGAACTTGCCTTCTAAAGATCAGATTTTACTTCACAGTAAAAATGTCCCATCTGCCACATCAAATTTTACTAACGGTGCTATTATGACTGTGAGCATCACTCTACATGCCCAGAATCCTGTTGTGAACTTCTTCTGCTTGATCTCTGGGCATGAGAGGATTTGCTGCCTCTCTGGTCTCCATAGGCACTCACGCTGCCAGCTCCCTGGGCGCTGAGGCATCGCTCTCGCGTCGCTGTTCAGGGGGCCTGGGATTGTGCTGCCTTCGTTGCCTGCTATGGCAGTGTAAAAGCACTTGTAGTTCTTCCTGCACACACATCTAAAACCTGTGAGAAAGGGTAAATGCCCGTTGCTTATATGCTTTTGATCACAGACATTCAATGTCTGTCTTCAATCTCACAGTATTTCTTCTTGAATCTTGCCCTAAAAAAAGACATCCCAGCTCTAACGTACCCACTGCTAGGGAGGGGGAACTGTTTTGGCCATTTTATTTACTTATTTTTAATGAAAACTAGTGTCTGCACTGGGAAAAGTAATGCCTTTCTGAAGTGTTCCTTACCCAGTCATGGGGCTGGGCACCATGGCTTGACATCTTACAGTGGAAAATACAGAAGCAAATAATCAGCCAGGAGAACTGGATGTGGCCAGGGATGGGATGTGAACTGGCACTTGCATCACCTCCTTCTCACCTTTCTGCGTGTGCCCCATGAGGTGCTGTCCCTGCAGACCACGGCTGTCTATAGGTCAGAAATAAGTGCATAGGAGGGCAGGGACGGAACTCCCCAGCTGTGCTGGGGTCATCCCTGATGCCTTCTGTGCTGTGGGACCAGCTCAGCCCCACCAGTATCCCCAGGGGTTCCCACAGCTTGGGGCAGAATGTGGCAGAAGTACTGCAGGAATCAGCAAATAATTGACAGGTCTGTTGCTGAACTGGGGGGATAATGTGTATGTGGGAGGGAGGAATGATGCTGTGGTTACCCTTGGCTGCTGTGCATCACCTCCCGCCCTGCCAGGGAGAGGCTCACAGGGAAATGCTATTTGGGGTGGGGGCGAGCATCCTGGCAGATGCAGTTTCACGTGCCGTTGCAGCAGTAAATGGGAAGCAAGCGGCTGGGTTCAGGCAGGACCTGGGTGAGGGGCACCGTAGCTGGGACGGGGTGGTGGGGCAGCTGCTCGCTGGGCAGGGTCGGCAGCCTGCGGTGAGCCCAGGGGAGCAGCTCTGGGTCAGGGCTCCCACAGGACCATCTCACCACTCCTTGTGCTCCCCACCAGCCTGGGCTCCTGCTTCCAAATGGAAACCTCTGCATTTGTTTTTAATTACTGATGGCTCAGAACATAGTATACTTAGCTTGCTGCAAAAGTTAATTATCAATTGGAGGCCATTTTTAGTTATTGGAATTCAAAGATAGAAGCCATCTGAAATGTCTAAATATTGGCTCTAATTTCTGCCAGTGACATTAAGAAGCCTTCTCTCCCACCTCCAAACAGAGGTCTGTGATTTAAGTTGCATATATGGCACAGCTCTGGTAATTAAAAATGGCATTCCTGCTAGAGCTATTGTAACTGAGAAACACTTAAAAGGATCTAAAAAGCAGACTGAAGCTGTTCCATTATTTTCCTTCTCATGTTGGTGCTGAAAACCTGGCAAGCCATTAAAGGTAACAGGATGTTGTAGCAAAACCAGTATCTATTGCTAGTTGAATCTACTGGAAAATAAAGTGTACGTTAAAGAGCTTTACTTTAGTCTAGAAAAATATAATCATCTTTTTTGTAGTGTAAAAAAAAATATGTTCATGGCTCAAATGTAGCCTTTAAATTTCTCCTGTTTTACTTAATCAACATTGCAATAACTGTTGGTGGCATAAGTGTTCCATATGATGAAAGAGGAGCATGCAAATCTCACTGATCAATACTTTTACTGGAACAAAAATCTTTAAAGCTTACAACCAATTTAAAAACTTAAATCCAATCCCTTTAATTTGATGAAGAGACCTCCCCGCCTTCATGCAGGTATCCGTTCCATGTGTTTCAGTAAAGATTAATCAGCTCTAGGCATCTCCGTGCAGGGTAATGCTTTCCATGAGAGCACGACCTGTACAGGAGTGAGGTGGTATTCGAAACCACGTCATCTCATGTAACCGCTCAGACAAAAGTACTAGGGTCTCTGTGCTCTTCCCCATCTTTCCTGCTGTTATCCAAACATCAGTGGGACCTTTCAAATAAATTTATATTGGGTGAAAACTCTAGAAGCTAAAGTGATGGGGAACCTCTGTTCATGATTTATTCATTAAGACAAACATTCTGAGGACTGTTTATAGGTTTCATTAAATATTTGTGCCTCATCTAGATGTGAAATGGTTGCACAGTGTATTCATTGAAGGAATGGGAACAGAGTGCAGAGGCACATGGATAATTTTGCAGATGAGTTTCCCGTGACGGCAGCGTGCTGCTGTGTCCAGTATTTTCCCCTGACTTCCTTATATAATCTACATGGGTGATTCTGGATCACTTCCACCAGCTCCACCTTCCCCCTTTTCACTCTCAATGATCTTTGCACTTTTAAAGTATACACAATTTCATGCTTAACAGCTCCTGCTCTTAGAAGTGATTTATAATATGTACATATTTATAAGATACTCTCAGGGCACTGCCTGAGAGAGCTTTCCAGCTGTGAACTCTTGCCCACCCTCACGTGGGCTGGAGTTTGGCCATGCTCTGCCAGGAACTGTGAGCACAGCATGGCAATCGCGGCACGCTAGCTGGAAGCTTGCTGGTAGAGCCCGGGGTTAGCACACACGGTGGCTCACCTCCTTCCAGCGGGACACAGGGTGGAAGTCCTTGTGCAACCCATCTTCAGTGACAACCTACCCTGCAGTGCATCGTATGGACTTTGGGCAGCCAGACCATGTCCTCAATGCCCGTGTCTTGTCCTGAAAGCAATCATAATAAATTATGATGACAGAGCTGCAGAAGTTTTTCTTTCTAAAAGGAAGAACTTGAGACTAGAGTGGTAGCTCGCTTGACCTTGAACAACATCTGGCTTGGCCCAGCAGCTGCTGGCTCACAGGTTCACCCTGACTGTGCCATGCTGTGGAAGTTGGCTTCCTTCTAGGATCATAAAAATTCATGACTGCAAGTGATTGCAAGACTCTGGAGCCTGTCTTCCTGCCCATGTGTGCACTTATCTAGCAGATTCACAGGGATTCCTGCTGACAAACTTCCGAAATATGTATTTCCATGGTGTACGTGGTCATTAATCCTTTCCTCCTAATGTCTAGGTTGAGGATTACATCTAAACTGGAGTTTGAGCTCTCCTCCGTGACTCTCAATGGGTTTGAGCAGATTATCCCACCTTTGTTACAGAAACCTTGTATGTATTTCAAGACTACTGCGTCCCTTCTCTACTTCGTTAAACAGCCCTGTTCAATTTTAATAGACAATCTTCTAGGTCTCACCATTCGACATTCAGTGCCCAGAAATGGTTGGAGCGCTCCAAAACCCTGCGGTAAGTGGGTGCTCCGTTGTCTTTCAGGCTGTGCTCTTTTGTTTGCTCTCTGAGTGTTTCATGTTATGCTTTTGTTCCTAGTGAAATGTATTTTCAGCCATTTCAGAAATCTGAGTGGGTCACCTGCCCTCTGTTAACAGCTCCTAGCATACTAGCTTTGCAATTCCCACAATCTACTAGCCCATAGTTTGGAGATTTTAAACAAAAACATTAATGAAACTGTGGGATGCACAGCTGCAAAGCTCTGCCCCATCCGTTCTTCTTCTGTTTGGATAACGATCATTATTCTCCAGGACAGGTTTCCAAGGTCTTTCCCATCTCTGGTGCAGTGGCTTTATCTGCGCAGTGTTTGCCTTGCTCAATTAGGAAAACGCCTTGCTCAAGGCACAGCTATTCCTCACCACAAGGTCCACCACTGTGCCTCAGAAAAATACTAGAGTCAATTGACATGAAGTGCTCTTCATGAATCGATGTTGACTTTTTCTTTTCCCTTTGTTTCCTTGAGAGGACTTACAGTTAGTTCCGTTGCTTATTTCAGCATTTTTCTGGAAACTGGAGTTAAGTTTCTGTAGGTTATGGCTCTTCCATTGACCTTTTGTGTCTGCACAGGACTTTTCCCATGAAAAATACAAGAGGGCAACTAAATCTCAGCACGAATCAGGATGCCTTAACATCTTACTCACTGTTCTTACTGACCGATAGTCACCTAGAGTAGGAAGGAAAATCTTTAGTAACTTTAAACTTCCCAGTCATTCCCAGATGCAAAATTTGTTGAGGTTAAATGGATTCTTTAGTAGAACACTGGATTAAGAATTAACCAAGTCAAAATTATTTACTTCAGATAAGTGGAGATATGAAAGAAATGTGCTGATGATCTTGCCAAAGTTTGGCTTGTGAACTGAATTCAGTAGAAACACACTTCTGCAAAACAAGCGACGCAAAAATGAGTTAAAGAATCGCCTGCCATGCTAAATCAGCTGTGTGCTCAGAGCAGCCTGGGAGTACTGTTTCAGGGGTGAAGTGGAGGGAGGATTTTAATGCAAATCCCAGAAACTCCAGGGTCAAATTCAGATTGTTCTCAAATTTCCAACTTGCTTGTGGTTTGATAAACACTAAATACTAGAATTTAGGAATGCTTTTCCTCCTGCAGCAAGTGCTGGCAGCCTGTCCCGGACGAGCAGGAGAGCTGTCTGTGGTTTCCCTGGGGGCTCGGGTGCTGCTTTGTGCCTGTTGTGCCTGTTAGGAGCATGAAGCCAGCAAATAGCAGTGGCATTGAATGCTTTGAGGAGGTGGGAAATGGGGAGGTTTGAGCACACAGCTGTGATGGTTGGAGGGCTGGAAGCCCAGTGCCCCCTCGACAGCAGCACCCCGGTTAGAGCAGGCGTTGAGGCTGGTAGTGCCGTGCTGGAGGAGAGCCCCAACGGGAGCAGCACAGCCGTTCCCTGGGGAGCCCCACTCCCACTGGGCCAGCCCAGCAGTGCCTGGCATCCCCCGTCCTGGTCTGCTACCTGTGGGCTGCCAAAAAACACATCCTCACCTATCGCGAAGTTTGACGTAGCTTTGCCCATGCAGCAAGTGTCAGAAGCCGAGTGAGATGCTATTCCCAGATCTGCTGAAGGCAGAGGGTGCAGGAATCTGCTGGACCCTAAGGCTCTGTGGGACGAAGCATGGTGGGTCCCAGGGGCATGCAAGGGGCTTGTACATACAGCCCTAAAACACCCTACTACAGTATGTGGTTGCTCAGGTAACCTCAGTGTCTCAGAACCTGGTGTAGAAACCTGTTCCTCTGAGACGTGCTGGACTGGGAGCTTGCTCTGGAGAGCTGCTTGGGATCAGCTCCTCTCCTCCAATAGCGCCAGCCCCCGCCCCCCCCCAGCTCCCGCCTGCTACTTGCAGCAGCTTTACAAATGAGAGACTTACACAGCCGCGTGCAAATGCTCGTAAAACCATCACACATAAGAAAATTCATGTCATTAATCAATTGCATAAACATTCATGTCAGAAAATGCAGTGAAATATATGCAAAACCCATTACTGCAGATTGCCTTCTACACAATTAGAAGGACAGAAAAGTGTGTAATAAGTATCAAGTGTAAGCTTCCAAATGGTTAAGGAGAGAGTGAAGCTTTGGTATACTCTCAGCAGGTTTATAAAAAACATTGCAGTGTTATGAATGTTAAAAAACTATGCACACATCAGTTTGCTTATATCCGTACAGGCCATTATCTGCATTAGTATGGGCAATAAATAGACTGTGATCTTCTGTATAGCATGAGGGGGGGTGGAACTAGATGATCTTCAAGGTCCCTTCCAACCCACGCCATTATTCTATGATGCTGTGAGCAAATAACAGATGCTTGATCCTACAGCTTCTCTTAATGTTTATTTCTCTTTGTCCCTCATTTGTACATGAAGGTGGTTTGCTGCTCCCTCTTGAAACTCAATTAGATGTGCTGGGAACAAGGTTAACTGGGTGTATTTGTGTGTCTGCATCCAGGGATTCCTGAGCAATTGAATCCCAACATTTTCTGGACGTTTTGAAAGTGAGAAAAAACCCCAAACCATTGTGTAATGTGTATTAAGACTAGATGTAAGTGTTCTTATCTGTTCTGTAATACTTTCCTCTCTGTAATAATGGCAACATATTTAAGAGTCTTGAAGAGACTTAACTACAACTTCTTTTTTTGGTGTGCTAGGCCCTTTTCTTTTCCCCTCTTTTTTTTCTCCTACTTTTACAAAAAGCTATATGGAAGAATTATACTAGAATTGCAATCAATAGTGCTGTGAAAAATATATATTGGCTTTTGAGGCCAGGGTTCATCAGCTGGACCCTTGAAAGAGGTTGTGTCCTTGGTGTAAAGAACCTGCATAGATAAGATGCAGAATCCCATCTCTCTCTGATTCAGAATTTCTTTCAAGAATTTAGTGATGGGTTTCCTCATGTGCACGGACACATTTTACAACTCAAGCTAGATACACGAGAGCCGTAGCATCCTCCTCATGCTGTTGGCAGTCGGGGTGCTAGGGACACTGGGCGCGTTAATTCCCAGGACACTCCTGGTGCACATGTTTCTTTCAGCTAAGTGTTTGCTGCCCTACACTTTGGCAATAGTCGTAGCAATGCTGTTCTGGGTACAGCAAGCAAGGTAAGTGTTGCTGGGAAAATATAATGTCCCAGTTGAAAAAAACCAGACAAACATTTAGGTATATACGAAGATTTCATTGAACTCCTAATTATTTATTCAAAGTGTTTCGTTCCTTCTCCAGAGCAGAAAGCCTCTTGCTCTGGTTATTTATGGCTCTGACTCTGCAGCTTGACCCTCGTGGGTCAACCTTGTCCCCCACTTTGCTCCACAGGAGCCCTCACTGCATGGGCTTGGGAGCCCTTCTACTATAAACACGTCTGTCTGAGAACTGAAAATACATCTTCAGTGACTACTTGGGTGTGTGACTGGGAAATCTGCTTGATGTTAATACTTTCACAGCAAGAGTTGACCTGTAGATCATCATCAGAAGAAACAAAAGGGATGCAAATATGGCCTTACTTATTTACAAATGTGATTAATTATCTGCAAGCAAATTTTGTTGTCACAGATCTTACTTCTGTTTCTCCCCAGACACATTGAGCCTTTTTGTGTTCGCACTGGCAAACACATAAACCCTCCAGTCAGATGACATGTGTCACTTAAACCTACCCCAGATCTGGATTTGATGTATGTCAACACATTTAAAGTTGTTAAATTTAAAAGGAGTTTCTCTGCCTGCTCCTCAGTTGCCAAGGGAATGCAGAGTATGTAATTTGGCTTTTAAAGCCAAACCCAAACATCACTGGGTTATCCATCTGATGGTACAAACATATCTGAATGTTTATTTGATGCGTGTGAGCAGACAGATATCGATGTTTTAGCAAAAGTTCTGTGACCGTGGACGGGGACTTTGGGAGCTGCAGAGGTAAAACAACCACGTCGGCCATCGGGGCGGTGAATCGGGTGTGCCTGTGCCTTTCGGGTACCCCCTGCCATCCCTCCTTCCGTCTCAGCACCTCCCAGTCATTTCTGACCTCATCCACGGCTCAGGCCCGGCATTCTGGAGTGGTTTGGGCTGCGGTAAGCAGGTCCCATCAGGCACCTTCCCCCGGCAGGGTGCCTGCAGCAGGGACATCAGTGCCTTGGTCTGGGTCCCTGCACTCGCTGCTGGGCTGGGCACGGCCGTAGGGCTCTGCCTGCCACGGGAGGCTCCAGGGCTGCTCCCGCCTTCGGGAGACGCAGACCAGCATCAGCAGGGCACGCTGGTGTCCCTGCCTGGGAAAGAGAGAAGAGGCATAGAGTAGGGAGTGCGTTTTACAGGTGATGCCCTCTCCCTTTGCAAAGTCTGCATGGAAGCTTATGAAATCTGTGCTTTTGCCATTATCTTTCAGTTTATAACACTACATTTAGAGCAGATTAAACCAAAGTGTTTGCAATCTGTCACTGATTTTGGAAGGGGTGACTGGAAGCAGGGTAAGCCTGAAAGCCTTGCTGCGAGCAGCCCTCATGGGGCTTCCAGGTAAAGGTGGCCGGAGACTGACTGATGCCCGCTGGTGCTGCCTGCAGGGACCGAGGGCCGGAGGACCGGTCCGGTCCTCTCCTCCTGATCTCTGTCATCCCGTTTTCTGGCAAACACTATGTGGCCCTGCAGGGTGTTAGCTGTAGCTTAGTCACTGCTTCATTTTCATTTCAAGGGAAGAAAAGCAGAGCATCTTGCTTGTAACAAATGCTCTAACCAAAAGCCGTCTTTTGGAAAGTAAACTATTAGGTTAAATTAAATCAATAGTGAAATTAAAGTTGACCAAATCAGTACCTTGTCTGTGGCTGATGACACTACAGAAGCACATAGTCCACAACATCGGGTATAGTGCTTTGGCAGCACAGAAATTTGCGTTCATTACTGCCACGGTTGTTAATCAAGAACTTTTCAAATAAAACTCCGCTTCAGCTGCCTTTCTGCCATCCAGAGCTAAAATATGTATGATATAGAATAAAGAGGTAGTTGGGCTGCAGCAAACCATAAAATCCCTTGGTAGAGGCAGTGGGACTTGAGCAGATCAGCTCCGTTTCTCATTTCCACTGTCTCACTGCACCCACACGGACCCACTGGCTTGGCCACTGAACTGCAAGTGGGGGAGGGCTGAGCACTCTTAAAATGTGTATACAGTTTCTTAGCTGTGAGTAAACTATTATGACTGTTTTCAGGTGTTCCTCACAGAAGAAATGGATTAAAACAAAATCGGGGGGGGAAGGTTTTACATAAGATGCAAACTGGCTTTGCCAGCGAGAGAGTAGCTCTTTACAGTGGGGCTCTTTACACCAGCCTTAGCCCCTCCTGAGCAGCTGCGGAGCTGTAAGAGCTTGGTACTTTCAGTCTTGAGAAAGAGCTTTCATTCAAAGTTTCTATACTCCAGTATTAATATTAATGCATGGGAAAACTATAATTTTTCTTCAAGTTTATTTTATTTGTTGTATTTATTCAAATATATTTTATTTGCTCTATTTTCAAGCATTTAATCTTAAAGCCTGAAAACCTGCCAAAGTCCTGCCTCCTTCTCCTAATTCATCACCCTGACACTGGGGAAAGGCAGAGCCAGAGACCTGGCATGGAGGGACCAGCAGCAACTTTTTCTTTGGTTCCTCCACTGGTGCAGAAGGAAACACTGGCTCGCTGTTTATACGTGTATGATTTCTGGCCTCCTGTTCCATATTTTACCATTGCTCGTGCATGTTTTTGCTTTTATTTCAACATATATTTTTAAAGGAGAACCATGAAAACTAAGTGAAGAAGAAAAAGACATCAGTGCCATGTTATGGCTGAGATTTTACACACATAAAAGCCCTTAAGTAGAGCTGTGTAAAACTCATTGGTCTCACTTCATAGGGGCTTGTGACAAGATTTGCTCTGGCTTTTGATCGACCTCAGCCTGCACCCTCTGAGCCTTGCTGTGGGATTCAGGGCTGAACCCACTTGCTGTCTGAAGGCCAAATTCAGTTAGTTTAGACACCTCTGTCGTCAGCTGTCTCTCAGATTGCCCTTTTCACATGTTTTCTTCACAAAATCACATTGGTTTCTTTCAACAATAACAACACCTTATTTTTTTCTAGAGATTTTAGGGACCTTGATGAATAATTTAAAGAATCCTGAGTTTATAGATGAAGGGCATTTGCATGAGACCATTGCTAATTTTTCAGTCTGCTGTGAATGCATTTTAGTCACAGAATATGGTTGTACTGAGTAGGCAAATACTTCTCTGCAGATCAGCTGATACCTAGGAAATCAAGCCAAAATAGTCATGGGAATTTCTGAATTTCCTGATTATGAGGATGCAATATAAGCCCTAATGGTATATTAATAGTAAGGGCATTAATTGGCAGGTTGTGCACTGCCGGGCGTGCAAATCCCATACGATTTTCCACTCTGTTCCCCCCTTCTCTGCCAGGGGAGCTGTCATGCTGCAAACCCTCCTGCCGTGGGAGGTGAGGAGTCAGCACCGTGACCTCTCTTTTCCTCTTGCATTTTTCCAGCTTAATCCATTGATAAGTCGCTTTGCAATGGCTGGTAAGTAAGGTGTAACTTAAACCACGTGAGCCCCCCCGGAGAGCATCGTGGCAGGGTGCAGGATTGCCCAGGATCTTGGTCTGGGTTATGCTGCGGTCTCTGCCCAGGAGTCTGGCAGAGCAGGATCAATGGGACCTGCATCTGGAAAGCTTCCAACTTGCTACCTGGTCTCTGGTCTGGCTGCCAGAAAAGGTGATGCTGAAGAAAAACTGCTGGAATAGAATAAAGAAGATTTAAAGTGGGAGATGTTGAAGGAGGCAGAAGAGATTCGCAGGCAGCAACTGAGCATTTTCCAGCCAGGATAACTCAGCAGGCAGCCTGAGCACAGCTTTTAATGAGAAATTCATATTGTTTTCCAGAGAAAATTGTTTTTCTTTCTTCGGAGTTTTTGTTTGCTTTCTGAGATAGTGTCTACAGATATACTTAATCACCTTTCTAGAAAAACGTATTGATGTGGTGCATCGTGGTGCTCTTCCATCCTATCTCCTGCAGGGAAAAGCGGAGATGTGGAGGGGGTAAACATGGTGCATATGCTCAGACGTGGCTGAGACACAACACAGCTGAACGCAGAGAGTTACAGCTTCAAGACACATAGGAGGAGGAAGATCCTCAGTACACAGATGACAATGCTATACTCTCAGAAAATGACAAGAAAGCTTCAGCAATCACAGTGAAAAAAAAACCCCATGGCTTCTTCCTTTACTGAAACTGGGAAAGGTTTGGGAAAAAGAGAAGTGAGTGGCAACGGAGTGCAAGACAGGAGGGGCACATGGCACGGCGAGCCTTACAGTCACCAGAAATGAGGAGGAAAGGGCTTCAAACAACGCCCCTTGCACCATGAACAGCAGCGGGGGTATGGGCAGCAATGAATGTGAGCGGGTCCCTGGGGAATGGTGAAGAGTGTGAGAGCTCAAGATGCTGGTTGGTAAAAATAAAAACAAGGGATAGAAGTTACCTACACATCTCAGTAACAATCAAAATCCTGTCTTGCCTACTTAGGGACAGTAACGCTTAGAAACATTCAAATTAATGTGATCGGATAGCTTGTACATAGGAGAATTAAATTAACTTCATTGAATACACTGAGTCATTAATAATAATTTTTAACAAACCCTGGAACAATGGGTCGGTTTCTAAGGAGGAGAAATTGTATTAGTATCTGTACTTAAAAAGGGTAAATATAAAAGTTCCAGTAACCAACGACCAGTTGTCAGACCCAGAAATAATAATGGAAAACCTCATGTGAGATGTCATCACTAACGGATTCTTCAGTTCTACAGTGCAATTAATTCCAAGCAAAGTGGTTTTATGAAGCATAAGTCTTAAAGAAAATTGCCATGGGAGATGATAACTTTGCTGACTGAAGGTAACTGTCGCAAAACAGGTTTCCTAAAATAATTTGATTTACTGCCCCAGGCACTTTGAAAAATTGCCTTATACTCAGTAATGCCTCAGAAATTAAATGGATTAAAAACAGTTAAATGATCTAAAAATGTAATCAAAACCAGGAAGCCATCATTCTTTGGTGTGTTTCTACCAAGTTGCCATAGGGATCTCTCCTTAACACAATATTGCGTTGCAGGGGACATACATCAGCGAGCGCTAATAGCCTGGGTGGCCATAGCTCAGCTGGGCGGGTTGGCTGTGGTGGTGGGGGGCTCACGTGGGCATCCCACTTGGCAGAGCCCAATCCAGGGCATAAGTGTGGAACGGATGAGGAACATTCTGGTAAGAAGGAGGCAATGTCCAGGAATGCAGCAGGAGCAAGAATTGACAAGAAGGGTGTGAGGAAGACCCAGGAAACTATAGACCCTGTTATTCTAACCACAGCACTTGGAAAAACTATGGAGAAGATCCTACTGGGTGCTCCTGAAAGACATTTATGGGACAATGCAATCATCAGACACCATCAAAATAGGCTCACAAAGGGAAAGTCCTGTTTAACTAGTTTGATATCCTTCTACAACAAGACTGCCCGCCTCACGGTGGAAGGGCAGGTGGTGGATGTTGGGTTTCTGGTATGAACCCCAACTGCTGAAGTAGCTGAGAGGGTGAACGAGACCCATGGAAATAGAGGCAGGATGGAACACTGCCGGACTCCTCCGCTGGGCTTGTTGTTACCAAATTGTTTGGAGAGAGGTGCCAGATGAGGTGGCACCTGTAACATCCTCCTCATATGAACCCCCTGAGGGACGTCTCCAGGGATGTCTGATGGGCAGCACCACCACCGTCCATGGAGAGCAGGCACATGGAGCCATGCGGCATGGGCACAGTCGACTGTGGGGGCTAAAAACCAAAAGCAGCAAAGTCAAACCAGGAACAAAAATATTCTGGCCACCAAAAGCAGTTAATGTCCGGAAGAGCTGACCCAGGGACTGTACACCATGAAGATCCTCTGAATGAAAACTGGGGGGGTTATTTGGAAGCAGTGCTGAAGCTGGAACAAGCAGTCACGTGTTAGGAAGAAATTAGTAGGTGAAGTGCAGTCATATTAGATTATCCTAATGGTCCCTTCTGGGTATGAATTTAATGAAAGAATATGTGTTTTTTATGCCTTTATTAAAAATAACAGATTCATTTAATTTGATTAAATTTTCACCATCTTTTGCAGTTAGCACAGCACCTCGCTTGCGGATTTAGACACAAGCCAGCTCTTTGCTAGAGGATACCAGCAAAGCTTTGGTAACTTCAGCTCCAGACAGAGGACCTTGTTTTGCTCATCCCATGGCTACAGCTGAGTGAAGAGCTGCATTTCTTCTCCCTCAAACTTCTGATATTTCAGAAGAAAAGAGAAATTCCCCTGGGTGAGGGCGGTGGAGGTAGGGGCAGCAGCCCCAGTGCAGGGGCAAGCCTCTGTGCTGCTCCGCGGCCACACGGGATGATGTGGAACATCACGGGGGGGCTGGGGCTGGGTCCGTCTCATACCCCGTGTGCTGTACATTAATGCATTGCTGAGCACCCCGAGCCTTGACCAAAACCAGCACCTAGGCCCTACTGCAATGGTTATTATTTCCACTGAACTGGGGTCTGGCCTCACAGTGAGTTTCCATTGCTGTCATTAAATTATCTATTTGTATTTTTGCTGTCATATTGTTTTTATTTTCACAGGTTGCTTCCTGTTGCAATAAAAATTTATCTTTCCTCTGGTGATTAAAAGTGCTCAACCCCAAACCTATGGATTAATGATCATTACTAATGGAAATGGTAAACATTACCCTGAAGGTTAGATTTAATTTCATGGTTATATAGACAATGGTTAGATAATGCAATGTGGGAAAATATACTGGAATTAACAGTATGTTTTAAGCAAGATTGAAGAGAAAAAGCTAGGAAGCAGTGAACACTGGCCGTGTGTTGTGGATGTGTTTGTAAATGGCAGGCTGGCAAGGGCAGGCGATGCACAGCAGCTTGGGGATGCACCAGCCATCCTGGTGAGAACCAAAGCTGGAGGTGCCCCATGGGAAGGGGTCCGGCTGCCTCGGCACCACGGCATAGCCGAGGGCAGCAGAGCCCGTGCCCGTGCCCACCGTGCCTTAGCAAGCCTAAGTCAGTCTCCTCCACCCCTGCGGGCACCAAGAGCCAGCACCGTCCCGGGAACTTTGCCACCGCTGCGGTCCGCACCAGCCGCCCAGCGAGCCTTTCTGCGGCAGTGGAAATCCCTGCTGAGGAGTGCGAGCAGTGATGGATTACCTCGACCTCATCACACACCGCCCGTCACCGCGTGATGAATGGCCTTTTGTCTGCTAATTAGGCAAAGGGGACAATACAGGGTATTAGTTTTCTCGTGAGTATCAAATTAGGAAAGCTGTCAAACAAAATGACACGTATAACAATTAGGCGGTACGTTTTGAGTTATTTACCTGACAATAATGTTAATGCAGGCATCACAGATAAATTCTATGAATCTTTCAAGAAGTCATCCACATTTCGTCTGCCGAGCGCAGTTCGTGACCGGTCTCTCAGCATCGCCCCTGACAGCGGCAGAGCCGCGGGAGGAGGAACCGTGCCCTTGTGCCGTGCTCCCAGCATCTCGCCCTTCCTGCGAGGCGCGGGCCTGACGTCCCTTTGCAGCAGCTTTTGTCATGTGCATGAATGATGTGGTGCCCATTTCTCAGCAGGGTGAGAGAGGAGAGGTTGGTCCCATCTATTGCATTCCACATGTGAGTTTGTCACGTGCTGGTTGCAGAGAAACGGTGTTTGAGAGGGTGGGTGCCACGCCGGGCACTGCGTTCACACCAACCTGCGGGTCCTTGGCTCAACAGGAAAACACGGCAATGAAGAATTATCCTAAAAATCATTATAGACCCATCCAGCTTCCTGACTGACAATTTTTTCCCTATTGCACTATTCTGGGAAAAATGGTCTTTGGAAGGGAACGGGCCCATCTGCAAAGGCAGACCAGTGCTTAAAACCACTTCAGTACAATGGAATGAAACACACCGTAATGGAAGTGAGCGCTAATAAACTCCACTTGTTGAGCTCACATTGGCACTCCTGCCCGGCATTGCTGATGCTGCCAGGTGGGAAAGCGTGGTGTTTGGCTTGCCTTCTTCAGCACCCAGGTGCAGTCCATCCTGTTGTGTGTGGGATGGTGGGATGCAGCCACCGGTCTTGGGTGAGAGCTCAGCTCTGCTCGTGGTGCTGTGGCAGTCCTGGCCGGCAGAGATGCCAGAGATGGTTTTCACCCACATCTTGCCCAGCGTGGGACATGCTGGGCTGGGCACCACTGGGGCCAAGCTCCCCCTTGGTGCCTACAACCTCAGCACCATGGGGGCCGTGCCCGGGACCGTAGCTGGGTGCTGAAGAAGGCAAGCATGGGAAGGCGTTGGAGGACACACCCAGCCAGGGTCTCCGCCTCTTCCTAGATATTAGGAGGAAACCCTTCTCCATGAGGGCGGCGAGGCGCTGGCACAGGCTACCCGGAGCAGCTGTGGGTGCCCCATCCCTGGCAGGGCTCAAGGCCAGGCTGGATGGGGCTGGGAGCAGCCTGGGCTGGTGGGAGGTGTCCCTGCCCGTGGCAGGGGGTTGGGATGGGGGGTCTGGAAGGTCCCTGCCAACCCAAACCATGCTGTGATTCTGGGATAACCTTGCTGTGTGCCAGTGGTGACTAGGATACTGAAACTCAGAAGGATGCACCTAGAGCTCTTTAAACGGTGGGGATAATTTTTCTAAGGATGTGCTCCAGTATTGATTAGTTCTGAACCATCACATTCAGCTGCACCTTCCTCTTCACCAAACATCCCAGCATCTACATTTCACTCACCTGATTCCAGTTTTACTCTTCCTGAAAGGTGAGTTCCAGTGTTCTCTCCAGGATTACTCACAGGAACCAGAAATGACCTCTTTGTACATCAGTTCTCGTTCCAGAAAGCCAAGCGGCATTTGGTTTATTTGAGAATTGCTGTGAAACAGATTGCTATAAACCATTTCCAGACCTAGACCAGAAACACTGACAAGTTCCTTGCAAGCGGTGCGGGGGCTTCTCCCTGGTGTCCCTCCTAGTGGTGGTGGCCCATGGGGACACCCACTACCCAGCCCGGGTCTGCCACATGGAGCGGCGCCGCAGCACCAGACACAACCTGGGATGCCCAAGGCTGTAGCGAGGCACTCCCAGCTCTCTTCTGGGCTAATGGTTTTGCTGTCTGATTTTTTTTTAATTTCTTTTCTTTTTTTTAAAAAAAAATAAAATACCCTGTTCAAATGGAACAGTGAAACCAGAAGAGAAACTTTTTTTTTCCTTCTTTTTTTTCTTCTGTGCTCATGCTCTTCATCTGTAATTATTTTCACAGCCTGGAATAAATTCACACTGGATTCATGAGAAAGCACCTCCTCATCCATAAAGAAAGTGATAATAGCTGAAGATCAAAAGAGCAAAAGGTTCAACCTGGGACATGCTTATGTTGTGAGAAAACCCAGGTCTCTCCTTACTGGAGTAAGCAGCAATTTACAGACGTTTTTGTCTTCTCAACAAAAATGTCTAATAGGGCCACATAGGAAATTGGTGCCAAAGTAATGAAATTCTGCCTGTAAAAAGAAACCAGAAAAGAAACTTTTAATAAAAGCCTACCAGTGAGCATATTCGTATTGCAAGATAAACAGGGCTTGCTTCAGCTTGCAGCTACCCTGAGCGGCTCTGGTCTGCAGGGCTCAGTCAGATCTCAGTGGCAGTGCCGGGCTGGTGCCGGGGCTGGTGCCGGCGGCATGGGCGGACCACAGCCATTATAAAGTTGGAAGACCCAGGTTACTTGTTTAATATTCTCGCACTGAACCCAGCTCCTTGGACGATGCGTCCTGCTATTCAGCGGCTGACCCAGCTACTCCAGGGTCCTCATGAGAAAGAGCCTTGAACGGGAGTGTTGTGGGTCACACGCACGACCTTTGGAATTGCCTTCAGAGGTTTTCATTACCACTTGCATACACTCACATCAAGTGTATTTTGTTTGTTTAAAGATTCAGCCATTTGAATTTTGAAAATATTATTCAAAAAAAATTTCCAAGCCAGATTTCTTTTGACAATTATATCAAGAGGATTTGGATGGTGCCAAGTTTTAGGTTTTTGTACGCTAATTCTCAATTGTGCTTCGCAGGCATTGGTTTGCTGACAACCATCTGTTTCAACCTAACTTTCTTTCTTAAAGTCAGCCCAAGAGAAATTAAAATATCAAAAGGAAATATTTCAGAGGGAGTGGGAAGGAAGCAAAAAATGAGGGTGCCGAAGCTGTAAACAGCTTTTGAATTTATGTTTAGCTTAAGCCACTCTTTACAGCCAATTTGCCTGTGGCTGAGCTGGAGACGCTCAGCCCGGAGCATTGCCCGCATCTCCGGCACTGCGGGCTGTAGCAGCTTTCGGCAGGCATGAGTGTTTAGCAAGAGTTATGGAAACCCTGCTTGGATTTCCCAGAGGTATTCCCAAGGGCTTGGGGGAAGCTTATTTCATCTCAGATGGCCTCCACCCCAAGGTGGCTTCATTGCTTTTCCAGGTTTCCGTTTATCACATCCTGCCCCAAAACCCTGTTACAAGGCGCTGTGATGCTGAGCGTAGGCGAGATCCCACAGGCAGAGAAGCCTCGCTGCAGGAAGAGACCCCTGCATCGCTTTTAGGATGTACAGAGCTCTGGCCAGCTTCTCTGCCTATGATCAACTTACCCCATGACTAAATTAACCATTTATAATTAAAATGGTGCTAAAAAGCAGATGGAACATATTAATTAAATGTCACGGTTGGCTTCCTGTAGCCTCTTGATATTGAATTCTAAGCTGAACACATAAATTAGAAAAAGGAAAAGGTATTTTTACAGGCTTCACGATACCCCCCATACCAAGGCACTGCAGAACTTGCTGGCATCGGCAGCGGGACGGACGGTGTCCGCCTGGCATGGGCACGGCGTGGTGCAGATGGGCGGCATGCTGCGGGGTGTCCCTGCTCCTGCCCCGTCCCAGGCAAGCTCGGCACGCTGCTCGGAGCTTCTGGGCTCCATTCCTAGGGACACACGGGAAGCAGAGCAGAAGCCCAGGCCCCAGCCTTTCTGTTTCAGCTTTGGTAGTGCTTTTACTTAAAAAGCGATAAATAACATGGCTCAGACCTTTCACTAAGAAAAAAAAAAAAAAGAAATAAGAACAATGAAATTAATTCACAAAGTATTATTTTATCACAGCTGCTGTCTCTGAAATAATTTGGTGAGAGGCAGAATTACTGTCATTTGTGTCAAAGCGCAATTTCCCCTGTTCAAACAAGGTGCATTATGCCCCATCTTTATGGAAAAACAAAACAGAAATAAAGGTTTTTATATATATATATACACACACATCTGTGTGTGTGTGTGTGTGTGTGTGTGTGTGTGTGTGTGTGTGTGCATATATATACACACACACACACACGCATGTAACCACTGATTTTTGCTATTGCTGGAAAATACTTGTGTGAGCTGAAGTGGCCCCGGCGCCAGGAGCGGCGGGAGCGGTGGGCGCTGGGTGCAGGTGGTCGGGCCGCGGGTCCCGGCGTGGGGCTGCAGCCGGAG
>JAVJGI010000032.1:35330044-35341486 GCA_035590275.1 Ibycter americanus | reverse complement strand
GCCGAATCCAAAACACAGCCCCATCCCAGCTCCTGCGAAGGAAATCAGCTCTCTCCCAGCCAGAACCGGCACAGCTGACCCTTGGCTCTGCACTAGGTGGCACGTTCTGGTGCTGAGGACAATTTCCCTCGTATGTGACCGCAGCCTGGATGGCAGCTATAGACCTCATCACTGCAGCGTGACTGCTGGGCTCTGCCAGGGGAAAAAACATCTGCATGACTTCATTAAAGTCAGTGCTGATCACTGGCAAGAGCTGTGTCCCTTTTTGGATTAAAGCAATATTAATACACAGAGCCAGCTGAGAACACTATATATATATGTCTCTAGAATATTATATTATATTATATTATGTCATGTTATGTTATGTTATGTTATGTTATATTATTATATCGTATCGTATCGTATCCTATTGCATCACATTTTATATATTTGTTTTATATTATACATAGGACATAATTATATTACAACATTACATTAGCAATAAAAGCAGGGCTAAGGAGAATATACTTTATTGGGTACAGGGAGAAACACAAGTGACAAAGGCTGAGGAAAAGGCTGAGGTACTTAATGCTGCCTTTGCCTCCTCTTGTTGATCAGTTGTTGTCTGGATGCCCAGTCCCCTGAGCTGGAAGACAGGGACAGGGAGCAGGATGAAGCCCCCACAATGCAAGGGGAAATGGCCAGCAACCTGTCACACCACGGAGACACACACCAGTGTCTGGGGCAGGGTGGGATCCCCAGGGTGCTGAGGGAGCCAGCGGCTGCACTGACAGAGCCACTCTCCGTCATTTACCAGCAGCCCTGGCTAGCTGGGGAGGCCCCAGTGGACTGGGGTTAGACAGTGTGACACCTTTCTACAAGAAGAGCTGGAAGGAGGATCCGGGGAACTACAGACCCATCAGCCTGACCCCAAGGGTGACAGCTGGTTCACTTAAGGAGATAATTTCCAACCTAGCCCTCAGCAAAGAGCTTACACTAGTAAAACAGTTTCTTACCATTTCTCCCAAGCGTCTGCTCTAGCACACTGCTGCTCGGGGGTCCCTGGCTGTGATGCTGGCAGCAGCAGTCCCGTTTCTCTCCTCCCATGCTGAAACAGGCAGGGAGCATTGGCTACAAGCAGCATTTTGAGGGCGTATTGCCATTTCTCTTGGGGATTAGCAAGGCTCTGATGCAAAAATTCAGATGGTGCCTATGTTGCCCACGCATTTCCTACACTAGGACTTAACATGCACAAGAGCCTAGATCTGTTCCTGGGTGAGCACGATGAGCACCGTGAACACAAGGTTAATAGCACGCTGTATTTTTATTTTCCTGTGAGTTATCTGCATTAGCATAAGGCAAGCTGGTCACTTGGTCTCACAGGTGGACTGGGCTGTGGCTTTCCCTTTGGCTTCTGGGTAGATGCTCAGTGCTGCAACCCCCTCTTCAGGTCTTTTCCTCTTTATTTCATACACGTAACAGGAAGGGAGCCTTGCATGGAAAGGGATTTGCAGTACTGAGCGTTAAGCTTCTGAGTAACCCATTTTGTGATAAATTAATCATTGGGGAGAAAGGAACCCCTCTCCATAGTCCTTCTGTGCGGTGCTGAACAAGGGTTTTCCTGGAAGCCTTTTCCAAGTGTGTCACGTATCAAGTGCAAAATCCAGCAGCAGCAGAGTTCATTGTGAAAGAGAACGCGTTTCTCTCCTCTCCTCTGGGCTCCTCCAGCCCACCGCCCCATACCTCTCTGTGCAGTGTCCACCGCTCTGCTGGGTCCCGTGGGGGTGGCACGGCAGCTCGCTCTGCCCAGGCACTGGCCGGTCCCGCAGCCGGCGGGTCCCTGCGCCCACAAACCTGCAGTGCCCCGAAACAGCCTCCTGCACACCCCAGCATCAGCGCTGGCAGAAAGGCTGCAGAGCCTTCTCCCTCTTGTCTCTACTCGTGCGATCCACCTCAATCCTGCACCCAGCTGTGGCTGACGAGACCTGAGGATCTGTGCTGGCTGTTGTTTGGTGTCTTAGCACACGGTGTCCTCACAGCCACCCTCTGCCCGGCACAGAGCCAAGAGCATCCCACAGCTGGGTGATGGATCTGCATTTGGGTACTGGAGTTTAATTTGTAGATCCCCAACATGTACAAGTCACAAGCTTGCAACTAGCAGACACGGGCGTTTTAAAAAATGCATTCGGGCGTATCTCTTTAGAAATTAGCTTGTGCTGGGGTAGACCATAACACATCTGTTCAGGCACCGTCATGGGCTTTGCTTTTCTGACAGGTAGAAGTTTATCTTTGAAAAGTTGGCTACCTGCTAGGAGGAAGGTTCATTTTATGCAGCACAGTGAGAAATATGAGTGTGCATCCAGATTTTATGCTTTTAAATAGAAGACAACTCTCATCTCATCTCGAGGCAGCTCAGCACCTATTCAGCTGCAGACCAAAGAGCTTGCTTTTCTCCTGACATCCTGCCTCTGCCGCTATAGCACAACCAGTTTTGTTGGGTTTTGTTTGTTTGCTTATTTTTGTGCTAAAAGCATTGAAAGAACTCTAAGGAGCATCTGTACACTCCAGTTATGCTATTATCTAATGATTTAGGATGTGGCACAACTTCTCTGGTAATATGGAAATCATGTCATGTTTGTTAAATTGAGGGTTTAGTTGTGTGAGTCAACAGATTTAATTTCTTGGGTAATAAACTGCTCTGAAATGATTTCTGACTCATCCTTTTCTTCCTTTAGAAGATGTATGAGGACTGTAGGGAGCCCATGTTGGCGGGGATCCTGCACTGTGCACGGAGGGATGCCCTGCCTGCTGTGCTGAGCCGTCTGCCCCAGAGCACTTCGTGTTACTCATCCTCAGGGGCGAGTAAGATTTGCAGCTGTGAGTCATCCTGCCCCGTGGGGTGGATCTTCACAACATCAAAGCAACTGAAGCCTGGGGTCAGTTTATTCATCCTTTACATGGGGTCTGGTCAATTTTATCAGTGACTTCAGGTCTCTGCTCCTCGATAAACTTCTCCAGGCCTTTTTAAGGCTCTTTCAGGCAGCTTGATGGCCCTCTTTCAGCTTGCTCCAGCAGGCAAACATCTCCTTATGGTTCAGAAAACACATCCACCTGCAGGATGGTGTAGAGTGCCTATCGGAGGGCGGTGCAGGATTGCCCTGCCCAGGCTGCACACTGGATGATGCACTGGCCAGTGCCATGCCAAGCTTTTCATGCAGAAGTGAGATAACTGTGTCAGACAATCAACATTTTTCGAACATAGCTGTAACATCCTTAGATTTTCTTTCTCTTCCTGTTTTTGGTTTGGTTTTTTCCCCTCCCCATTTCCTACTTGTCTAAAAGAAAAGAAGTTTTTCACGCAGGACAGCTATGCCATCTTGCTCCCAGTGCAAGGCTGATTTAGATGTAGACACCAGAGGTGGAGACTCAGTCCTAACTTCCCAAGGATGATAGAATCTCTTCTGAAAGTTTCATTTGAAATCGAAGCTGTTGCCTAATTTTCACAGGTTTTGCTTTTCCCCTGCCTTTTTTCCATTTCTCCCTCTGCTCTGCACACACGTCTGCACACACCCGGGCAGGTACTAATATGATTTAATCATCAGCTTCAAATTACACTATGCTGATTTTTTCAGCATACTGATATTCCCCCTTCAAGATATGAGATGGTTGTTCATGCAAGAGGAAGAAAAAAACCTCCATGGACGTGAAAAGAGAATTTGAACAGAAAGCTGTGACTCTGAGGCACGGTCAGCTTCCATCTGCCCCTAACGGAGAGCTGTCACCTGGCAGGGTCTGACCCATAATCGGGAACTTTCCATCTCAAGGTTCTTTAAACTGATAAGACTGTAACAGTATTACGAACACATTCATCATCTCATATTTTCTCTCCCACCTTCACAGACATCCCAGATAAGGCAACGCACCGAAGAGTTATTTATGGTTAGCGTGACCATTAGCTGCATAGGTGCATGTAATGTGTAGGTTCTGTAATGGGACTACAAATCGTTTCAATTATTCATCTTTGCTGTATTTACAGCAGTGACACTTTTTAATATTGCAACTTCTTATTCATCTTTGGTAAATTTCCAGCAGTGACATTTTTTAATATTGCAACTTATTTTTCTGCAATAGGCAGCTACGGGTCTCTGTCTGACTGAGATGAGATTCTTTGGGAAGTGATGAGAAAAGCTCAGTTCAGTTAACCGACAAAGAGATCTTTATGCACGGAGCTTCCCAAAGTAGATAATGAAGAAATATGTGCCTGTTTATGTATGCAGCTAAACCAGCACAGATGACTCACCCTTTGATCAAGAGTCATTTGAAGTAAGGAGCCGTCTTTAAATGAAGCAAAGTATCAATGTAAATTAAAACAGGAAAAGAAGCATGACATGTTGGTCCCAGACCTACTATTGACTCCACTAAGAACAAGATCAGGCTCATTATGTACCCAATTAACCAGATCCAGCATGAGAAGTCCACGCGGCGTGGAGGGAGGAGGCAGGAGGCGGCAGCACTCGCCCCGGGGGACCGGCACGGGCGGCTCGGCCGTGGCACCCACAGCCCCCGACCACTGAAGGCAGCAGGTGATGCCAGCCAGGCAAGGCGGCTGCTCGCACCACCGCTCACCACAGCTTTCCCTAGCCTCTTGGGAAAGGCTCACCCCAGGCTTACCTTCACCTCTCGTCTGAGCATGGGATTAACCTTCCTCGGGATTAGTTTAACCATAATTCATTCTAACGCAGTGTATGGAGAGGCTAATGGACAAAGAGCTTTAGGGCAAGGCAGATGGAAAGGAAGAAGGCTGGTGGTTGCACAGCCGGAAGACTCACCTTCTGTTGAAGTTTCTCTTTTGCTTCCTGAATGCTTGCACCTTCTCCTGTCAGACATGGCCTTCAGCTATTCCTCTGCCCCTGTCAGTCTGTCTTGACTGAGACCCTGCGGATCAAATACAGTGCCAAAAAACAATTATGGAATCATTCTGTATAGCTCATTTCCAACCCAGAGCACCCAAAGCTAGGAGGGCTTGGGTGACTTGTCTACCTACTATGGATTTGCCATTTTGATTTCAAAACAGCAGCACAGAAATGCAACAGTGATCCTACGCCCCAAAGGTTAATTTTAGCAGGAATATTTTGATAGGAATAATTTTAAGAAAAGAATTGCACCAAAGTCTCTTGCAAACCAGCAACAGAACGGGAAGCAGGTTCTCACCAGCAGAATAACCCCAAACACGGGCTTCAGTGCCACGGGCTCATACCGGCACCAGAGAGGGCCGAGTCTCTTATGATCATCCTCATTTTTCCTTTCAGTTTTATAACCATTCCTAACAAGCTCTGAAAACTCAGGAAGCAACAAAGTTATGTAATGACAAAGAAGTGCATAAGCAAATCGGTTTGAAACTCCTGAGGGGGGAAAAAGGGAAATGCACTGTGCTGGCCTGATCTCCAGCTTTCCGAAGTAATTTTGGATTTTTCTTCTATCTTTAATTAGCTCCGAATCAAAAAGGAACACTCCAGAATAAGCCTCAGCATTTGGAGTTTATACTTATTCATAAAAATCCAACTGATAAATATCTTATCAATTAATCTGAGATATATTAGGGCATACGAAGAAGTGACTGATTGTTGAATATCACATATACGGGTATTATCAGCCCTCTGTCTCACCGGGTGATAAATGAAGGTACCACGATTGGTGAGATACGATCACATTTTTATTTATTGTTTGCTACTGTATCCTGTTCCCATAATGGAGTTTAAAACAGATGGTAGCTTGCTTATCGGCACCCCCGGCACGCAGGGCACTACGCCCGCCCGCGCTGGTGGGGACGGGGGCGCGGGCGCTGGCGCGGGGAGCGCAGTGGAGGGTGCGAGCAGGGTGGTGCCGGCATTCCAGCTGGTGTCGGACTGGCGCTGGGGAGTGGAAGGATATTCATGTTGGCACCCATGTCAGAACCCTGCCATTTCTCTGACTCGAGATCCGCATTTTTCGTGAGGCATGGGACAAATCCTTATTATTTTCAACAGACATTTCGGCTCTCTCAGTAGCATTTATTTCTGCCAGCACATTTCTGAGAGCATGGATGGTTAGAAACTGGGAAAGTACCACAGAGGTCCAAATAAAAGAATATAAGAAAATAGGGGATGATGCTGGGAACCTCCTTTAGAGGGAATGCTTCTAAAGGCTAATGAGAGACGGAATTTAGCAAGGGCCCGATCCTGCAGTGTGGTGCTGGGAGAGGGCTCCAACTCCAATGTTGGAGAGCTGGCTGCAAATTTTATTTGAAATTTCATTCTCTGGTGAAAAAAAGTTGTAGCAACAAGCCAGTCTGCACTGACAAACAGCTAAATACGGTGAAATTGCGCTTTGTGTTGCAGACCTTAGGCATGCCTGCATAACTGCACTGCTGCTGCCTCTCATCCCCACCTCCCCGCGCCGCTTTTCCCCAAGCTGGCTCTTTGCACATGCAGGTGCATGTGTATATGTGCATATTACACCCGCCAAAAAAATTAATACAGCAGCCAGGTCCTGCAAAAGCAATAAGTGCTTGGAAAGCAGAGGATTAGATTATTTACAGTGTCCTATATTTTAATGTCAAAAAGACATCCCCAGCATGGTAGTGGAGAAGACGAATTTCTGAGGGATTTGAAACACTAACAGAGATTGCAATGCTGATCAAGATGAATGACTCATACTGATGAAATATTTTTTAAAAACCCTGCTGAAGAAACATGGTGTCCCAGAACTTGGAAAACTTGAGATAAATAAGGTGTTCAGGCAGAAATTATTTCTATGCAAAATACAGTAAACAAATAGAAGAGGCTACCAGAAAAAAAAGTGAATGAAAACATTTTTTAGTTCAGAAACCCACAGATGTATTCTTAAATACACGGTCGAAAGCAGAAATGCTAAAAATATTCAGGAATGTCAAATGAAATCAACTGAAAGGTAAAAAAAAAAGTATTTATGAATTCTATTGTGCTAATGGAAGTATCACCAGGTGAATGCATTCAGCTGAGACACTTGAAAGCTTCAAGGACAAGTTCAGGTTGAGTTTATGGAGTTTTTGTTTTGAATTTAATCTCCCTAATTATTTTAATAATTAAAAATGTTCTACTAAAGCAAGTTGTAATTAGCTAATTATTTGCTCTGTTTATGTTTCCTGCTTACTTATGCATTTTTATTATTCCTCTAAACTGAAGAGAAACTCTTCAGAAGTGTCAGTGTTTCCATCTCGAGGTGTCTGGCTAGGAGGGCTCAGGGCACTCGTGTTTTCTCTTTCGAGGATGGAGTCCTGTCCCGCTTCGGGACACTCAGCACGGCCACAGCCACGGCCATGGTCACGGTCACGGTGCCCCTGCAGCATCACAGCCCTGCCCATGGTGGCAGCTCCCGCAGCGAGGCTTTGTGCTGGTGCCGTGGGAAGGATCAGCCCCACTTCGAGCCTGTCAGTACTGCGATAGCTGTGTGAAATTATGTGGCTCCTCATTCGTCTGTGCTAAGAATAAACACTGAATAGCTGTTTTAATTAATGAGTAAATATAACTAATTGATATAATTATAATTAATGCAGGAAAAGTGGTGAGAACTTGGGGCAGTGAGAAACTCATTCACGACCTTTGCTTGGGGTAATGAGGACTCTCATTTCCCCCGTCTCCCACCAGCGCTGGGCTGCTGCTCCCTCCCTGCTGGCAGCAGGTACGAGACGGTACGAGACGGTACGAGAGGAGAACCAGGCCAAAACACAGTGTTCTCCTTGGTGTCGGCTGTGAAAGCAGACACAGCTATGGGCCATCCCTGGCTGCACAGGTCCAGAGGTATCGGTGCTTTGCAGCAGCCATCCGTAGCATCCCACAGCGGCCACGTGCTTTACTGGCTCTCTTGCTCAAGGGACGGGCTGAGCCCACAGCTCTTCCACTGGGTACATTCCCCATGCGGGGCAGGAGGCATTTCCTTACTGAGCATGCTGCTCCCTCCCAGTCCTGCCGAAAAGTCCCACTGGCATTATCTGTCCCACACACGTTGTAATGGCTTTTTTCCTCCCTCAATACCAGAAAGCTGGGCATTGCCTTGATAAAGGAGATACACAGAGAAAAACTGGCTATCTGGCTTTTCTCCTTATCTACATCCCTGCTGCTGCTGTTCCCGCGCACTTATCGCTGCGCTATCGGAGCGCAGGAGCAGGGGCATCGCACGGAGGAGGGCTCGCGGCCCCCCCACCTCCAGGCCCCCCCAGCTGGCTCTGGCTGGGGCTTCTGAATGGACACTATAATCCACTCCTCGGGCAAGGCTGCTCGGAAAGAAGCGGTGCTCCAGCTCATCAGGCCCCGTCCTCTCGCCCTGAGGTAAGGTTTGCATAAAGACTGGGGCATGGGGAAATTGCAGCCCCTGCCTGTAGAGGAACTGTAGAGGGTTAATTAACATTGATAATACACAGTTGTGGGCTTGCCTCTGGGGCGGTGGGTTGGCTGATGCGGATAATGTACAGCTGTGGCTTGTTCGCACTAAGTAGCTAAATAGCACTGAGGAGGCTGGAAGAGAAGGAGCACTGGTGGAAGAGGAGCACTGGGTGAAGAGAGAGGAGACCAGATGAAGAAGAGCCTAGGGATGTAGAGGAGGCCCCAGGAGAAGCTGAGAGAAGAAGGGGGCCTGGATGAGGAGAGGCTGGCTGGAGGAGAAGCCAGGAACCCAGATGCAACAGAGAGGCAAGAAGCAGGGTGGACTGGCCTGAAGAGGATGAAGAAACAGCATGGATGGTAGATGAACTTTTGGAACCTTGTGTGGGACTGGTGGTGGTGCTGAGGTGTGGGGGGGGCTGGTATGGAATGGTAAAAGCCTTGGTGCAGCCTGCTAGTTTTGATAGTGCTGTGACACCTGCCCATGCTGAACCCTCTGGGGGGGTTAGGTGAGGCTGTGGGTCCCAGCTCGGGACAGCTGCACAGCTCACACAGCAGCTCGCTTAGTCAAAAACCAGAAGAAGAAGACTGGCAAAAAGAGTATGTGAATGAATTTCTGGAGAAAACAACATGAAATAATAAGGAGAAATGTATCCATATACAGAAAGCCTTAGGACATTTATTACTAATAAATAACAAAGACAGTTAAACCCAGATAAATGACAGCTTTGACAAACCTTTATTGCGCAGTTCTTTGCGCCTCATTAAATATGAACAATAAAAGAAGAGTAGAGGACTCAAAAGACAAATCTGCACACACCACTAATGAATAATGAGGAATCTGAAGATAAAGGACAGGTTTTGGCACATTTGAGTAGCCACTGTTATAACAACTATTTGTGCTTACTGGGAAGTGAGCACAAATGTGAAGGAGGAAGAAGTGCAGACAGGAGGGAAGTTTCTTGGTCATTGCCTGGGGGAAGGGAGCCTGGTTTGGTACCTTAATTCATTACCGGGAAAAGACAGTCATAGGACAACTTCCAGCACTGGAGGAGAAAAAAATGTGGCTCATTGCTATAATGTTCCTCAGCTATAAGGTTGCTGTGTGCTTGTCAGCACTCAGCCTAAAGTTCTCAGTCTCATCAGTGCTGTAACGATGGAGACTGTGAAGAGGAAAACTAGGCAGGGGCAGCCAGAGAAAAGGGCTGCCTTTTGACTTTGCTGTGTCCCGTTTGGAGCCACACATGGACCTAAGCTGTCCTCTTCCAAGTGGTGGTGTGTCACGGCCATCAGCACGCTTGCTGTAAGGCTCAGAGCATCTAATTGCATGTGCTGCTTCTGCGTTATACATCAGGGACCCCACAGATGACAGAGTTGCTCATGACAGCACACTGCTGTGATGGCGCTGGCTGCAGCCAGCGGCAGTACTTCTGTTCCTGATCCGCCCATTGAAAGGGCAGACGGGAAACTGGGTTGTTCTCTAGTTCACTTTGACAGCAATGAAATGCTCCATTTTGCCAGCAGTCCAGCCAGTCGCAGCATCACCGGGACTGCTGCTGCTCGGGGATGCTTAGCATCAGCCCTCTGTGCCAAGGCCTGCTGGAGACAGGTACGGTGCTGTGGTACCCCAGGGGCTAGATGGGCTGGTATGGGGTCACGCCACAAACAGCTTGCAAAATGTCGGGGGTGCCAGCCCAGGCACAGTGATGGTACCAGTAGTACAAGAGAGTCCCGGGGCACCTTGCAGGAGGGATGGCCCACACCGCCTCCCCGGCACATGGGACCAGGGAGACCTTCCACTGCCTTTCTGATTTGCACCCCTTCATGAGGGAGCAGTCCCCATCATCACCACTGCAGGATATTTCCCCTGCTTCTCTAGCTACACCTCAAGGTTTTTATTTTTAATGCAGAATTATTTCTTTTTGCATGTGGAGTTCATTTGTTTATTTGCTTGAGAAGATTAGAAAAGTCCCAAGGGAGCGTGTGTACTTACTCAAACCCATTTCCTACCTAGAATTACATTACGAACGCTTTCTGTAGCCTTCCTGGGGTTTAAAATTAAAACAGAACATGAATATTGATACCACTATCCTTCTCCTTAATGCACAAACAGCATACATGCCACTCTCACCTAGAGGACAAGGAGGAGGAAGGCAGCCTGTCTGAGGTGGACACAGCTGGTTGCGTCTCATCGCTGTGTCCACACGCGGACCGGACTGTATCTAAACCGCTGTGGCTGTGCCAGCGCTGTGCTGCGCCTGCAGGGTTCTGTTGCACCAGCCCACCATGACTCTGGACCCACCTTTCCTCAGCTCCCACCATGGGCTTGTGCCCACCCTGGAGAGATTCACTGGCATGAAATTGGAGCAGCTGAAAAGGGAAAAATGCCCGTCAGGCAGAAGGGATGGCAGGACCCACGGCACTCTCCCTGATTGATGTCTGCTCTCCCTGATACTGTGGTTTCTATCCTGTGCTCCGTAGCGAGCTGTATCAGTCCTTGTCAAATGAGTCACTGACTCCAGAGTCTATGGCAGCTTAAAAGCTGTATTGCTTGCCAGGGTTACTGCACTGCTGTCTCCATTGCTTTGATTCAGACTTCATTTGTTTGAGTAAGAAATGCATGTAGCTGATAAGATGCTCACATGGAGTACCACTTCAAACAGACAAACGTGGTGAGCAAAGTGACTGTGCCAGGTCAGTAAGTGGGAGGGAAGGTGACAGGTCCTCCACACCTGCTGATCAACACTTTTGCTTTTTTGAAGCTCTTTGATATTCTGTTGTTGTTGTTTTAAAAGCTTCCAAAGACAAGATATATGAGGGAGCAGGTACACACCTAAAGAAGTGGGCAGACACGCAATGTCCATCTGTCTCTTCGTGTGGCCCTGTGCTTCCCCAGGTCAGCCAGCTGCAGGTGGCTGCCACTGAAAGACTCATCAGATTAGACTCAGAACATGGACCTGTCGGAGCGAGTCCAGAGGAGGCCACGAAGATGGTCAGAGGGCTGGGGCACCTCTGCTGTGCAGGCAGGCTGAGAGAGTTGGGGCTGTTCAGCCTGGGGAAGAGAAGG
>JAVJGI010000032.1:35301410-35320657 GCA_035590275.1 Ibycter americanus | reverse complement strand
CTCCTCAGTGCTATTTAGCTACTTAGCCCAAACAAGCCACAGCTGTACATTATCCGCATCAGCCAACCCACCGCCCCAGAGGCAAGCCCACAACTGTATATTATCAATGTTAATTAACCCTCTACACACCCCTGTTACCGGGAGCAAGCGATGTTGTGGTAAAGGCACAACCTTGGATCTGGGCCATCTGGGCTAATTTCTGCCCCAGAACCCCAAGAATGCACCTGTCCTGTGGAGTGCCCTTGATTACCTCCCTGAAGAAAAAAAGGTGTAGCTGCATTGCCATTCTTCAGGTTTTAGTTGGTGTTACTTTTTAGACCATCAGCCCTTCAAGACAGAGATTGCATCTTGCCAAATATTTGTGTGGCACTGCCCTGACCTCCTCAGTAGCTGCTGCTGCTTCTCCAACACAAGCGAGTAACATCACCACCAGCAAAACTGCCATGGAACAGCCAAGAGGAGCCCTGACCACCAAGCAGGGACCATGGCATGTGCAGCATTTAGGGAGATGCAGTCAGAATTAGTGAGCATCTGCCTCCTTTCCTCACCCTGGAGAGAGCCGCACCGCGGGTGCAGCGGCACAGGGCACAGGTGTCGGGGCTGGAGGATGCTCCCTGCCACGGCACGTGACGTGCCATGCACGCTGCCTGCGCTGCAGCGTTGGCTGCTTTCCTGCAGAGCACTCAGCGATAGCAAGAAACATGTTGAATCCTCCAGCCATGATGGGAATGAAAAAGGAGATAAGAAGAGTCAAGTAGTGTGGTGACGTCTTTCCCCTACCACAGACTGTTTGGAAGCTGAAAAATTGACTTCCATTTTATCCATTTTAATGTTGAAGGGTAGGCTAGCCACGGCCTGACTTTAAGATTGTTAGTGCTTTGTCATCCCGACACTGCAATTTCAGAATATATGATGGGAAAGTCATATTGATGCCAGATCCTGGGTGAGATTTTGATGACACAAAGCTCGCAGGGTTCGGAGTGAAGGTCCAGGGCGTCCCGTCCTCGCTCGCCTATGCACATGCGCTATGCCTGGGCAGCAATATCAAAAGTTATTCTGGTGTGTGCAGTTAATTTCAAAGAAAAATGTTTTTAAAAACACACACCCATGCTTACTTCAGCTTCTTTGCAATTCTGCTTAAAGGTCCTTTAGAGAGACAAAACTGTCTGTTTCTATTACAGGGTATTCGAAGATGGGTTGAAGTGCCAACATTTAGACCCCAACCAAAATCAGTCAAGTATTATACACCCAAATTTATGTGCCAGTTTTTTTCAGAACAGTCGTGTTGCTGGTTGGACAACACTGTGATTCTAAGCAGTCCATCAGGTCCTCTCCCACCAGCCCCATCCCCTGCCCACACACACTTGCGTGGGTACTTCGGGCAGGCAGCAAGACCTGGAGGATTTTCCATCACTGCCAAGCCCAGAGGAGAAGCAGCACCTTGCTGTGTCTGCCTGCAGAAGCCATGGGGCTGTGCCCATCCCAGAGCAGGTGGGCTCCAGGAGGACCAGAAACTTGATCTGCTGCTGGCTGAGCCCTAACACCTGGATAATGCTGAGAAACCCACCAGATCGGGGAAGTGAGTCTTAGTGTAAATAAAGGCAAGTTCCCCCCACTTCCCATTCCCACCAAATGGCTGGCAGGAAAAGAAAAATTCTGAGGAACAGAAACTTGGCAGAAGTTTCCCTTTTTTCAGTTTTCCAGGTTTACTAGAAGAAGGCCCAGTTCTGGTTTAGCAGCAAAATATGCCATAGCATACAGCCCCATAAGAAGAGCCTGCAGAGCTGGGCTGGTGCGCCCGGCGGCGGCGGCTGCGGCTGCTGCAGTCACCACCCCTGGTCTCCCTGCGCCCGGAGGCTCGAGGCGCCTGGCTGCTCCTCCCAGCTGGGTGCTGGTGACAGCCTCCACGGCGGGTTTGCTCGCAGGCAATGACAGGATTTACACCAACAAACCACACAGCTCCTCTGCACGTGGTTTTGTGTGCAAAGGGTCCCGAGGCATCTGCAGGGTCTGAGGCAGAAATTGCCCTCCAGCATCAAAGCCCGACACAACGAGTGACTCCAACTGCGGTTACGGCGGGAGCCTTGCGAAGGCGCTGGATGGGTGTAATGAGTCTCACCGCTCTCCTTGCACATGAAATTAATGTGCTAATGATCCTCTGATGGAGTTACCTTTCCATCGCCCTCATTTACTCTTGGCATCCTTCTCAGAAGTGCATTTCAGTATGGTCCTACTACCCCACTGTACAGTTTCTGCCTTTCCCCAATTTAACATTATTATTTATATAATAGTCCCAAACCGGATTTCCCTTACATATTTCAGAAACTATATTTTTGTTAGAGGAGGGTGGTTTCAGTTATAATCTTTTTACATATCTTTTTTTTCAGCATGTGGTAGCACAAGAGACAGATAAGTAGGTGAAACTCTTAATGGTTTTTTTTCCTATCATTAAAGTCCTACTATTCCAGGGAACATAAAGCACAGTCAACAGAGTGTCATCTGCTCTTTAACCGTCATTTCATGATCATAATGCTATCATTAGGAACGTGTCTCAAGTATATGTGTAACAGCTTAGGGACTGCCACCTATAACAAATCCCTATCTGGGGCTTGTTTAAATATAACAATCTGCCTTCCTAGATCATATCAGATCAGTGAATACACACTAGTCCTTGGAGTTAGATTTGTATAAGGAAAGATTAGCCTTGTATAACATAATGTTACATTTTGTTGTTCGGAGCTATACCAAATGTAAATCATGTCTCAGATACAATAATAATTCAAACAGGAAATGCAAAAGAAAAGACATAAACATAAAGGAGAAAGATAGGATATATAGAAATACAGTGCATTTGAAACTTGTTTTGAAAGTCAAATACATACCTTTATTTACAATGCTCTGATACTATTCAGTTACCCAATGAATTTCTGTGAAATAATACCGTATCTGCAGCTTTATGAACAGCACAGCTGGAGAAGAATGTGAATGAGACAGCAGTAACGCAGAGCTGTCAGAAAGCACCCCTCAAAAGAAGCCCTGTCTCTTCCAGTTATACAGCAACACAGAAATCTACACGCTCATACAAGCTCCCTTTGGAGAAAGGGCTGAAGAAAGCGCTCCAGAAATGTGACTTGCTAACATCTCAAAAATAAGTAGTGCAACTCCGTCACTTAAATAGTGCTTTTATAAAAATGGAATTAAAATGGAATTAAAATACAACACAGAGACAGAACACTTTGATGGCAAGCTTGTTATCTGCAGCAGATCGGCAAGCCCTTCCAGCAAAGGATGCTTTCTGCGAAGAGACAGCCTGCCTGCGCTGCGACGGCACGGGCACTGCTCACCCGCAGACGGCTAAGGAGCAACACGTTGGAAAATCTGCACGTGACAGGCAAACGTAACCTGTCTGTTCCAGCAAGGAAAGGCAGCAACACCGCAGCCTGCGACAGAGGAAGGCAATATGCTCCTAGCAGGGGAAAGAGCTGCTTCTGAGAGCAAAAATCAATGAAGCAGCCTGGCTCGGGCCAGCTATGGACAGCTAACTGGTTTTCTCCAGGAGGCTATAAAAGGCCGGTGGGCAGGAAGGGCTGGGGAGTGCGTGCTGGGGGCAGGCAGGGTGGTCTGGGCTCTTTGCGTGGTCACGCAGTTAGCATCAGCGCAGGCAGCACATGGGGAAGTGGGACCCTGACAGGCACAGGGCCTTAATTCAGCTTGACTTAAAGCTATTCTTCATTCAGCCCTAAAAAAGCATTTGAGACATTGCAAAGATGTTTTAACTTCACCCTGCAAGGTTCTCACTGTATTTCTTCTTGCGCTCTGTCTGCTGCTTGTCCCATGCACAACCACAGTGTGGTGAGTCTTGCACCACGGTGGTGTGGCACTAGAAAAGTTATCTGCTAGCGCTTCAGCAGGCTTGCTTCCAGAAAGCTCTGTAATGATAGAGCTGGATATGCTCCTGGTGTGATGTGGGGAAGGAGGAAGAGCAGTTCATAGAATCATTTAGGTTGGAAAAGACCTTTAACACCGTCAAGCCCAACTGTTAACCCAGCACTGCCAAGCCCACTGCTAACCCATGTCCCTAAGCACCACATCTGCATGTTTTTTGAAGAGGTCTCTGCAGAGAGCACAGGATGACCATGAACTGCAGCATATTGGTCACTTGCCTGTTCTGCAGTGGCACAGGAATGGTTTATCAACAAGGCTGGCCCACCTTCCCAGGCCATGTGAATGGCCTTTAGTGGGAATGTCCGTTTCTTCCTCGCAGTGCCCTGTGCAGCCTCCTCCCGTGGCGAGGGGGTCTTGCAGCCATGTCTGGGCTGGGGGGATCCGTGCTGCTCCAACAGCTGTTGGGCTTGTCCCTTCCAGCTTCATTTTGTGGAGTGTGCAGCTTCTGGGCTTCCGAGGAGCTGTAACACAAAACAAGAGCACAAAGGTGTGGAGAGGGTTGGTGGGGCTGCTGAAAGAATCTTCTATCAGGATTAAAGACAACTCTAGCTCTTGCTCTGACAAAGGGCCAAATGCTGCTTTTTTCCTCATAACACGAATGAATCCCTAATGATGTACAGTTTGGGTTAGTAAGAGCACTAACTGGTTCTCCTGTGTATCAGGCAAATCAGCCTTTCCCTCTCCAAACCGCAGTTTGTACAGATGTGTAAATAGAAAATGTTGTTTTGCTTCTCAAGGGATCTATTGTTTGGTGGAACAATAATAATAGTTTCCAAATGTATTTCAGCATTAAAGCATGTGTATTTCTGCAAAGACTGGCTTTGCTTACAGGAACACAAAACCTCTCAGTGATTACCAGGAAAAGCTGACTCACTCTTTAAGACTTCTCTGTAAGAGCCAAGATGGAGCTCTGCAAGTCTCAGGCTGAGAAAGCAGCTCTGATGCGACAGCCTCATTACTTATGGGGCTTTCTCGATCCCTGAAATCATCTTGGTATTCTCCTTTAATATTTCATGGCACACACTGCGCATTCACATGAGTAATGCTGGGACGAGAGCATACTTGGTGCTGAGTGTTACAGGAATAATGGGGTAGGGCAGCAATATGGGATGATAAAACCCAATTTTCCATGCATCCAGGACAATTTGAGATGTAGAATTGATTTCTGGGGTTAATATGACACTGTAGGAGTTGGGTGGGTTTTAAGTTATTAAAGCCAATGCTGTTTAGGCTTGGGCAGGAGTTAAAGTCCTGTAGCTAGCATGCAAAAAGGCTGATAGCTTTCTGCTGGTGATGATTTGGACTTCCAGCGTTGCAGCTCGTACGGCTCTGGCACGTAGTCAGGGTTTGAGCCAACTGGGATATGTGTTGAACTTCATCTCTGAGCCAGAGCTGATGGGGTGGGGAGGTGGAGATGTCCACTAGTGCAGCTGCTTCTGCTGCGTTTGCTCAAGAGAGGCAAATACAAAAGCAGCTTAACGCTACCTACAGCCGGGAAACGGTGGGAAGGAAGGAAATTGTAGCCAGGTTCTGAAGTTGGTATGTTTGGACTTTGTTTGGAAAAGTTTAAAACTCAGATTCATTATTTCCTGATCTGACATATTATGCCATGGTTAATTAAATGAATTAAATTCAAATTTAAATTTCAAGGGGTTTGTTTATTTTGGATACTGCTGAGGTAGATCATATAAACCCTTCCTAACAAGACCCAGGTTGTCCTGTGTTCCCTGGGGTGACCTGACCTTGCAGCAAGCAGATTACCTGTTGTGCTGGGGCACAAACATCTAGGGTAGCTACAAAGAGCATCGCTGCATGCACTGTTTCTGTGCGTTGCTGCTCTGTGGCTACCATCTCCTGATCTACCAGTGTCTCGCTGGGTTTCCATGAAACTACTGCAAGTACAGGCTCTAACTGTACCTGTTTTGCTCATTCTAGTCATGGGTGCTAAAACCGATCTCTGTGCTCTTGTGGTTTCATGGTCTCGGAGTCTTTGAGAGCCCCCCTTTTGAGGTGTTGCTTTCAAATGAGACTGGGATCTTCCCTAAACAGGTCATATCCATGCACAGTTCTGCGTGAGCAAAGAAACGCTTGGTTTCTGTATTTCCCACAGGGTGCTCAACATGGCTCTTGCTTGTCCTCTTCTGGGTCACAGTACCAGCGTCTCATCCTGTCTCCGTTGACATGAGATGTGGTCAGGTGCTTTGCATCAGGGGACTCTGGAGGGAGAACCTTTCTGCAGTGGGGTAGAGCAGCTTCAGTCTTCCTCTGTGCAAGCTGGCTAATCCTGTATCTTTCGCAGGCCTAAAAGAAAATCCATTTATTAGGCTTTGAGAGAAGTCGATGGCTTTCCTGCAACTTGAAACAAAGACATGGAGTGGTATTCCCATGTTTGCAGACAAAATCTCTCTGAGCAGATGGCAGAGCAATAGGAGAGGCTTTGGGCAGCTGCTGCTCCCCTATAAACCGGAGGGACAAACAGAAGGTGGGCGTCCGGAGAGCAAAGTCTGCACAGGACTCCAGGGTGGTAATAAATTAGAGGGAAGAGTTGGAGCAAGGCCATGAATGAGAATTTAATTGCACACTTCTTGTGTTTCCTGAGACTGGATTATACTAGCCAGGAGAGCTTTCTGGAGGAAATGAAAAGCTGATACCTGGTGAAATATTGCTGCGAGAAACTGCATGTGATGAGTCCTGTATTGAACAAACTGCTCCATTAATAGAGATATGATGTCTGAATCTACAGTTTGAAACTTGGACACTTTGAGTATTTTGCTCAGCAATAATTTACCGCTTGAGGACCACTGCACAGAACAAGCGTGGCCAGACTGTCACCACCTCCTCCTTCTGCTGATTAATAGAAGATGAGGTAGGCAGCGGGTGATCAGGAACAGCCAGGCAGGTATATAGGAGGATATTAGGAGGTTTGTGTGTGTGTTTGACCTCCATGAAGTCAGCGACAGAGGTGACTACATCTTCAGTCTGCTGAGTGCTACAGACCTGTGATCTACAGCCCTTAATAACCAGCTCGCTCCAGGGTGCTTGTGGAGGTGACACATAAGCCAAATGTTCACTCAGAAACATGGGGGGGTTTCAGACTTCAGTGTGTTTGGGGAACTTGTCAAATATCTGCATTTTCTGGCTTTACAGGAGCCCCTCTCAGAAACCCTCTTTGTCAGTAGACAGACTAAAGATAACATGTAATATTGGATATATTTTCTTGCTGGTTAACTCGTGAGCCCATTGGCACACTTAGAAGAAAGTCAGTGTTCTAACAAATGTCTTTGCCATTTCTGTGTCAATTCTCTCATAAGGTCTTACAAAAACATTGTGCTATCCTTTCCAGTAAGCTTGGCTAAGCATTTAAGACTATCTCTAAATTCTGTTGTATTTTGAAGGATTAAACGAAGTCAGAACTTCTGTTCAGGATGCACAGGAATTTTAGGGTACTGTGAAATGTGATATGTGTATGGAGGCTTCTTATAATACACCAGATAAAAATATTCGTATTAAAAAATGAGATGAAGAAATGTGAATTTGAATCCAAGGTTGTGGGGTTATTTTTACTTCAACTTTTGAAGGTGGTCCAAGTATATTCTAGCAAAAGAATACTTTTTTATCTCCACATGCCTATCCTTGATTGGCTAATGCAAAAAGCAAGCCAGTCGCAGGAATTGGGTAACAACTGTTGTCAGGGGAAAACAGACACGTACAATTCTGAGCTGCTAATGTAACATAAAAATTGGGCTGCAAGTAGGGCTGTTGTGAAACTCTGCGTGATAGTCTGCAGACCTGGGGAATGAAGTACTTCACTCATCCCCAGGGGGATGGAAGGCAAGGCAGCCCCAATACCAACAGTGGTGTGAGGTCAGCATCATGTGAGGGTGGTTTCATGCTCTCCTGGCCTCTGAGGACATGTCCCTCAGGCTGAAATCTTCTGTGCTGGATCTGCCTGCAGGCAATGGTCTTGATTTTGTTCGTTTCTTCTGTTTTACTGGCGAGTTTTCAATAATTGTGTGTTCTGAGACTGGGAGGCAGGGAAAATACTTTTATCACAACAAAGAACATGTTTGGGGGAAAAGGCTATGGTGAAAGCGGTTGGTGACTAATGCTCGTCGTAGAGACGGTTGTCAATGAGGGTAACAACCAGTATTCAGGGAGAAGGAAATAATGCTTAAGGAAAAGGGATGAAGCCTTGGGTTAGGTTGATCTATTTTAGAGGAATACTTGGTTCCCAGTAGAGCTAAAGCCCTCTGCCAGTACCAGACCTGGGTGTTTTCAGCTGGGATTGGTTTTTAACCTTTATGCTGAGGACCTAGTCTGAAACCAGACATGGAGAGCTTCCTCCCGGAGGGGCGGTGTGCAGACAGCAGCCTGCGCTGCGCTGGGTTGACTCCTCAGCATATCGAGCAAGCTGGTTATCGTCCTTCTCCCCAGCTGGGACCAGGGCGTATTGTCTGAATTTCAGAGTGAGTCTCTGTGAGGCCAGACGAGACCAAATCATCTCTGATACCTGATGCAGGCAGGATCCTTAAGCTTCACCCAGCCTCTGCCTCATGTACCACCGCCATTGCCCGCCCTCGCCTGTCACTTCACATTGATCGCAGGAGGCCGAGGGGGCTCAGGGTTTCCTCTGAGACCTTGCTCCAGTGGTGAATCATCTCCCACTGCTGGATAGGCAACCACTGCCAGTTCTTCCAGGACTTTCTCTCCAGCAATTTCTTTTGCCATGTTTTTTCATAGGTAGACTAAAAGGTACTGTGGTACCCAATACTTTCTCTTGAAAGCATTTGGATGCTATTGTAATTTAGTCACTTGTCTAATTGGAGATAACCCCCAGAGCCTACCGAGATCTTCAGCTCCATGACTGTGCTATGCATTTTCTCCACCTCTCAAGTTATTTCTGTGGATGTCTTCTACGCTTTGCCTTTGCACTCCTGGCAAGAAGGCTCGCTGCATTCAGGCTGGCCGGAGCCATGAGGCAGGGCCCGTTGAGGCAAGCACACCTAACGAAGCCGCTCTGTCACCGTGGTGCTGGCGGGCTGCTGCAGGCTGCGGCGCACGGCTGCGTCCCCGCGGTGCGTGCCCGCTCCGAGGGAGTCTTGCCAGCCCCTATTTCCACTCTCCGGCTGTTAATAGAACCTTTGAACAGCATCGAACCTGGGTGTCTGGGGAACCTCAGTAATAATCTTCCCCTCCTTCAGTTTTCACGGCTGAAACCTATCTTTTTCAGACCTCATTTATAAAGATGCTCATCCAAAGTCATTTCATAATAAAATGAAGTATGTGCCAGTTCGGCAGGTTTTTGGGTTTGGGGTTTTTTTTTTGGTTTTTTTTGTTGTTGTTGTTGGGGTTTTTTTTAATCCAGACATAGAATATCAAATGTAATCAGGGCTGTTTAACCTGTAAAGCAGTGTTGATCAGCATTAAGTATATTTTTACCTTTTTAGCACTTGGAATTTAATTGTGTAGTAGCGTTGTACACACAGTCCAAATTTGATGCCAAGTGATATGGGTCATTTGGCTGGACCATTTGAAATGCTGGTATGGTTCTAGTGCTCTCGCACCATTGAAACCCGCCTTGTATTTCAAAACATATAAATATTTTTATGGCTTTTCTCACCAGGCCTTTAGAGGTTTGAAACTCAAGCTATCTGGACCTGTTCCTTCTTCAAAGTCCTTCCTGCAGGGATTTTGTGGTGATGTCTGAAGTTTTCTTACTAATTAGAAAATGGAAAATAATCAGTATTAGGAGATAGCATTTTCTTGTATTCCTTCTAGCTTGAAATGTTCTTGCTTGATTATGGATTTTTGGGCCTTTGACAAATTAATTTTAAAATAATTCACTTCTCATATCTACTCCCATCAGCATAACTCATAGCTTTCCTTAACTTCGGGCAATTATGCTTCTGATGTTGTTGGAAATGCTTGCAGAGAGGAGAAGCAGCCTGTGGCATGCTGAGGTGCCAGGCCAGGCAGGGGGCTGGATTTCACACCAGATCAGCATCTCTTCCTCTAAGCTTGATTTCTGTGGTGGGCAGGGTGATGGGACCCCTCCAGTGCCTTCCTGCACGTGTGGAGGAGTGGTCACCATGAGGAAGGTGAGGCTGTGGTCTTGGCCACTGCAAGGCTGAGAACAAGGGGACACCCCCTCCTTCACCCAAAAGCAGCAGAGCTGTCTCCAACCCTGGTGCAAATCGATTTCTAGATGCTAAAGATTGCATCAGTGGATTCACTTAAAAGAGCTGTTTGTGTGAATTTTATTCCTTGATTGAGAACAGTCGTAAAACCTTCATATGACCTTTTTATGAGTTAGGTGCAGACAGATAGAAAATGTTTTGTATTATTACTTAAAAGTACCCTACCTGCTGTACCTTACTCCCACAAACAATTAGAGAAGAAAGTGGTAATTATATGAATCTATTGATAACAGCATTTGGCTTAGACAATGCTAGAAAAGAAACTATAATTTAAGCTTAACATGTACTATAAAGTTGAAAATGGAAATTTATGTAAATTCCAATATAGAATTTATATGGCTACAGGATACGTGGGATGCACATGTTTGACTAGTTCTTTAGGTTCAACTAGTTAGGTTGGCTTTCCAGACTGAACAACTGCTTTACTTTGGATACCATCCTCTTAAAAGTAGCTTTCAAATTTCAGGAGAGTAAAAAACCAGTTGCTCGTGATTTGATTGAAACTTCCCACTTCTCCCACTGCTTATCCCAGGAAGAGGGGGGCACACTCACTGGGGTGCCTTGTGAACATGTAGTGACCAGGAAGGCAGATCGGGTATTATACACCTTGTGGAGGTCTCATGGGTCCCTGCTTCATCTTGCTTTTCCTTATAGACACCTTTGTGGGGGCTGGGGGTCTTAAGCAGATACCGATATGCTACAAAGCACATAATTCTTTGAGTCGCTTGCACAATTAAACACTAGGAGCCTTATCAGAATCCAGTTCTAATAGACGGTACCCGATATGCTCTGGCCCAAGATATCTCCAAAACATGCACATTGCCTTTCTTGTAGGGTATGAGTTGATGTCACATATGATTTCGTGGGGCAGACTGACAGTAACAAAGAGCAAAGTCCCCTTTGAGAGCACAGGCAATGGGGACGTGGGCTCAGGGCTGGTGGGCCCAGGCTGCCATGGGTTCTGCTGCTGGTGGTGCTGGTGGTGGGTGTGCGAGCCGAACGCTCGCGCACCGGCACAGAGGTGAGCACCAGCAACGTGTTCTTTATTAGATTACCTCCATGTGGGAAGCTAAGAGTTTCTCTTATTGTTTATTCCCTGTTATAATTTATTCTCAAATGCAAGAGGGAAGTGTTTTGAAAATAAGGTGAAACCCAGCAAGTCACCTTCTGAAGCACGATCTATTCCTTTGTGTTTTCAGTTGCACCTGCCAACTTCAGCAGAAAACACAGGCTTTTGCTTGGATTTATTCCTTTCAGGAGCAGCAGAAGCCTGTGGAAGAGTGGGTGGGCTCTATTTTATGTACAGAAAACCCCCAGAGGCTCAGTCCTACTCTAATTCATGCTTGCAGAAAACTTCCATTTGTTTGGAAATTGCACGATCAGCTTGTGAATTCCCAGTGTGGAACTGGCTTTTGCCCCTGTTTCCATCACTGTTTCAAGATCAAGGCAGAATTTAGCTCTGAGCAGCTTAACTTTTAGCTTGAAAACGAGTCAGAAAAACACCACCCATGTTTTTAACCCAACTTAAATTTCCATGTTGGTGACAAGGAAGTCTTAAGACTGTTCAAAAACTGCTGAGCAGCAGTAACCATTGTATGTTTTGTATCTGCATTTAGAATCAATTTATAGAATATAATGTGGATTCGGCTGAATTCTGGTCCAGATTAGAATTCTGGTCTTGAGAACAAGACCGTGGCCCTTTAAGGGGTGATAGGAAAAGTAACTTCATGTGTTTTTAAAATAACTTTGTGTAACTCATTCTTTAATCTGCCAATTTCCATTTTCATAAAAGTCTTTTCTCCACAGTTATTAAACATCTTTAAAATATAATTTAAAAAATGTAATAACCTTTGTCATCTGTTCTACAGCTTGCCTTCAGCCAGTGCACTACTTGTGAATACAGAATTTCAAATTAAATTTACTAATCTCATGGAAAAAGGACACTTTAGAAAATATTGCATTCACAGTTTATACTGCCACAGCAAACTAAGAACAACTAATTCTATCAAGTAACAAAATAAATTATACATTCTCTCCCCTGGTTGAGCTAAAATATTTCACAAAATTATTGAAAAGCTCCTCATGTAAAACGGAAGGAAAATACCAATTAACCACCCAGTTTCTGGCTGCAGATGAAGCGGGGCTGGTTGTGAGTGTTTCGCTCTCAAGTTAGTGGGACAGAGGCTAATTATTTCTTGGCAGACGGGGCCTGTCACGAGGCAGTTGAGAGGGACAGGAGGAGTTCTTCCACAGCTCAGTGGATGCTGTAGATGCAGGGCTGTGATGTCCATCCCCTTGGGCACAGCCAGGCACAAGGAGGAGCCGTGTCCTCCCGCCAGGCTCCCGGGGCCGTGGCGTGCTCTCGACCAAGTGGAGCTCCCACGGCGGTACCACGTGGGAGCCTCTGCAAGGGCTGCTGAAGTGCAGGAGGCTGCCAGCGCACCCAAAACCTCTTCCATCTCCCATAGGCAGCATTCATTCACAGGGTACTGGCAAATTAAGGCACTCCCTGCAGAAGGGTGACTGTGCGTAAACACATGGACATTAAAAGAGAGTGTGCATGTCTGTATATATGTTTATATACACATTTTGCATACCACAAACTGACAAAATGTGTATTTGGCACAAGCAGGTGTGATTTAAAGAAATACCATTTGAACATACTGTGACCAAAAGCACAGGTTACCTCTGTCTGAGTCTTAAATAATCCTGGCGACTCTGAAATCAAGGTGTCAAAGCAGAGAAGTTACAATCTTCGTCTATAGTGTCAGCTCTTTTGATTTCTTTTCCTGCTGCATAAATGTACAGCTATGTAATATGTAGAGAAATGCATAATCCTGCCAGGACTCTCTCCTTCCTGCAGGTCCTGCTGGCACGTTGCTGGATGTCCAAGGCCAGCTGGACCACAGCAGACGCGTCCCTGCCAACCCATCCCCTGGATGTGGGACCTGCCAGGGTTCCTGGGGACTGCAGTCTTTAATTAGTCTGATATATAGCTCCTGTCAAGGTCAAAGAGTTTTCCCAGGGACATCCCAGAATCCCCTTTAATCTCCAAAAATTCCCCAAGTATTACAGAAATTGGTCCAAGAGACTGTGGCCACTGGTGCGATGTGATGTGTGGGGTCTGGTAGCGGCTGGGGCAGAGAAGAGGTGAAATTCTGATTCTGATGAGTGAATGGGGGCCAGAAACTTTGAGAATTCATTTCTGGCTCTAAAGAGGATTTCAGGAAAATAGGTTCAAGGCTGTAAGCGACACTTTCCTTCCTCCTTGCTCTCTTTTCTCTGGGTGGGGGTTGATTGGACTTTTCAAGCTAATGCTCATACTCCATGTGGTCCTATGCCGCAGTTTAACAATGATTAGCAACCTGGAGTGCCCGGCTTGGAGTCCCCACCCTGAACACAACCTTGCCAAATTAGAGTTTTAGGTGGGCTTTCACCTGAAAAACTGGGGTAGTGTTTTGAGCTCCAGTCAAATCTGTGCAGGAATACACTGGAGACATTTATTTTTGCTACAATATCATTTAACAAAAATCCAAATCATATGTGCATGCTTTGCATGTACCATAGGAAAAAAGAAAAGTAAACTCCCCTGCAAAAAGCCATTTATAGGAATGAAGTCAGAAAGCATAACCCAGCAATGCCAGCCTTTCCCAATACTGTTCTAACAGCTCCGGTTTGACGTGGCTGTCTTTCTGTCCATGCTCCGAGTAAATTGCACAGAAAGCAGACAGAAATAAATGGGGAGGAATCAGCCTGCTCAAAACAGTGTGCTTTGATTTGTCTTCCCATTCAACCTCTACCTGTCTGGCCTCTGCAGATGACCTTTATTTAATTGGGACAAGACTGGAAGGATCACTAGAAAGCATTCGGTTCCGATGTCTGTTCCACCATCTATTTGCGAGGAGCGGATTGTCCGTAGGGTACAGCTATATCCTACCAAAGTGGTTGCCTGCTCCTGTCAGGGCTCTCGCTGGTACTTCAGAAGAAGATGAAATAAAACTCTCACACACCTAGAAGATTGAGCAGTGCTGCTCACTGAGGTGGCATTTGGAAGTGTAATCTTCAGGTGCCCTGTTTTGAAGAAGATTTGTTAGAGGCAATTTCCTCACTCATGGCCCTGTCCTGTAACCTCCCTTTGCAGGGAGCTGAGAGAAGATATATATTGTTAATGGAAGGAGGGACCATGCATCAAGCAGGCGTTAAACATAAGCAACTGTCTCTTTGGACAAACACTCTAGTGCTAGCTGTAGGCATCGCTCCCATCTGCCTGCCAGTGGTGGTGCACTGCAGTGCATGCACAGGTGTGGATGCTTCACCTCGCTCCGGCACAGGAGGAGGTCACCTTTTCAAAATCAGCCTCTTTTGTGTTTCCCCGCCGTGGCTACAGCTCTAGCAGAATAGATATTTCCCCGCCTCCTCACGTAGAAAAGGTGCTTGAAGAAATATCCTTTAATGAAATACTTTGGGGTATGTAATCGGAATTTTTTTAATGATTCATGTAATAAGTGCAAAGAATTTTGGCTAAAGTAAAAGGTAGGATTTTTTTAATCATCAACATGCTCATTATTCACTTCCCACTCTAAGCCAAGACAAGAAAAACAGCAGCTTTCTGATGAAAAGAAGAGGATCCATCAGGTCCCACTCACTTTTCATGAACTAAGAACTGATGTCAGTGACTGTCAGATTCAAGTGATTTTCTCCATAAATCTTCTCTTTACTTGCAAAAAGGAATCATTGTTCCCTAACACTGCACAAGCTTTTTGTTCAGGTTTGCTGTGTATAAAATTTAATGAGAACAGGCACAGAACACATCAAGAGCTGAGCATGTGTCAGTTAGGAAATGTGTGTGTTTGAAAACCTTTTCCTATAATTATCTACGTTTCCAGTTACCTACTTGGGGATGATGAGGGGAAGGGGGCTGGGTGCTCGCTGAAAACAATAGCTCCCCAAAATGCCAGGAGAAGCACCTGACTGCCGGAATTGTGTATGGTTGGGAAGAAGATAGAAAGGAGAAGGAGCTCAGACGGCTCCAGAATCGAGTGTCCCCAAGGCAATATTGCTGTGGCTGTTTTTCAGTTTGAAGTGTTTGGGTAGCATTTCTTGACTGGCTGCTGCTGACTACACTAATTGTGATAATCTGTTTTGTTGCCTGTTGGTTGTCCCCATCTGCTGTATCTCCATTTGTGCTCTGACCCTGTCCTGGGGAGTTTATGGTCTGTCCTTCCATCACAGCATAGAGTCCGGAGCATGGCGGGGGCTGGGCACAGCTGGGGTGCTGAGAATGGGCACAGGATGAATGACGGTCCTGGTGAGGACCGGGAATATGGGATGCTCACAGACAAGTGTCATATGGGATGCTTGTAGACAAGCTGATTATGTGTTAATGAATGCAGGTGGATGGTTCACAGGCTAACACTGGTCTTATTCACCTACACACCCAGCACACTATGCCCTTACGAAATACAGCATGTCTTAATCTGCTTTTTTCCTAAATAATGTGTGATAAACTCTTGTTGCATACATGAAACAGCGATGCCTGCTGACAGCCACATGCCTGCTCTGGTGGATCTCGCTGTTCTGGGGCACAATGCGTATTTTCAGGACCCTATCTGACCCTGTGTAGACTGAGGTCTTCTGTGTTGGCTGCGACCCACCAGCCTGCGTAGCCTTTAGACCTGCACTGCTCTGCGGGGAGGAAAACAAACCCTGGTTCTGCCTTCATTTTGTGAAAGAAATAACCATTTTGGCTCTTGGTTTCAAGCAGAAATGTATTTTTTCTTTAGGGACATCGCTTTTCTAAAAATAAAAGTAGCTGGGCTTCTGGGTCATGGGGAGGGATGGATGCAGCCAGGCTGGGAGTTGTTCCCACCACCCGCCACCCGTCTGTGTGAGGGGATGGAGCCAAGATCGAGGGGTCCCTGGTGCCAGTGTTGGGCACAGGTTATAGCAGCACCCTGTGAAGAAAGTGTACAGCCGAAGACACCCTTTTTAGAATTGCTGCCTGAATCATGTATGGACGTTTTTTTGACAGCCATGTTCATTTTACAGGAGAAAGTTTTCCTCTTCTCTTGTCTCCCTCTTATTTATCTCTTTGCCTTCAGTCATCTCTGACCTAACGTTTTCTTCCCGTCCTGCGCGCTGCCCTAGGTGCAGTCACAGAATAATGGGGCTCCCTAGTTTCTGAGTGTTTCTGTTCCTTATCCTGCATAGATAATAGTAAAGAGCAAAGTTAGATGTTCAAGATTAGCTGGGTAGTGTTCATATGTGTCTTCTAAAAGCCTGCTCCGCTCTGGTGAGACCCCCCCTGCAGCACTGTGTCCAGCTCCGGGGCCCCCAGCATAAGAAAGACATGGACTGGTTGGAACAAGTCCAGAGGAGGCCACGAAGGTGGTCAGAGGGCTGGGGCACCTCTGCTGTGCAGGCAGGCTGAGAGAGTTGGGGCTGTTCAGCCTGGGGAAGAGAAGGCTCCAGGAGACCTTATAGCACCTGCCAGTGCCTAACTGGGCTGAGAAACAAGCTGGGGAGGGGCTTTTCACATGGGCATGTAGAGATAGGGCAAGGGGGCATGGCTTTCAGCTGAAAGAGGGGAGATCTGGATTAGGTATTAGGAGGAAACCCTTCCCCGTGAGGGCGGCGAGGCGCTGGCACAGGCTGCGCGGAGCAGCTGTGGGTGCCCCATCCCTGGCAGGGCTCAAGGCCAGGCTGGACGGGGCTGGGAGCAGCCTGGGCTGGTGGGAGGTGTCCCTGCCCGTGGCGGGGGGTTGGGACTGGGGGGTCTGGAAGGTCCCTGCCAACCCAAACCATGATGTGATTCTAAATGTTCTTTTGATGTTTGTAGGTAACTCTCATTGTATGTGTATTTTACAACTATGAAGTTGAGCTTTTGCGATGCTGTGATTCATCCTCTTAACCCTTATTTATGAATATTCCTTTAAAAATGTCAAGATTCATCATCTTAAAAGGCAGAAGGCAATCAAAAAGCAAAGACTCCAAGCAAAAAGATGTATTGCAATTTTTTAATGACATTTGAAGCAATTAGAAGTTGATCTAATTCCTTGCTTCTACAAAATCCTTGTGCTAGGAAGGTGTTGGGGGAAAAAATTTCCCATCTGCTTGAAAGCTGTTCCTCCAAACCCAGAGGCTTGGCCATCCCTGGAGACAGAGGTGGAGCTGCCTTGTGCACAGAGCAGTAATCCATCCTTTTCTTGAAGCACCATCCAGAAATACACTGTGACTCTTGGGTTTTACCCTCTTCCTCACGTATCACGGCACCCAGGGATGGAAACGGTGAGGATGAACTGCATGAGCGGAATAAAGTGCTTTCTTCCCCATCTCCAATCTCTAAAGCAAATGGTAAATATTTCATCTAGTTGATGATTGCCTGCCACACTCCAGTAGTTTATCGGGTACATTAATAAAACGTATGAAACGTGACCTAGGTACAATTAATACACCCGAAATTGGCACAAACTACATGGAGCCTGAAAGATGCAGCAGTCATTTGCTTTCTTGACTCTTGCCTCTATACAGCCTTCAATATTTGCATTGAGGTGACTTCTGAAACATTTACCAATATTGTGTTTTAAGCTCGGTATTGAATAAATAAAAAGAGAAAGAGGTTGTGCCCGTAATTTGTGTTTGGCATTAGGGAACTTGCAGGTTGTCAATAACATTTTAAATTTTTCTTTCCAATCTATTAAGGTGTTTAATTTCATTTTAACCTTAAACATTTAGGGTTGGTAGTAGCCATCAGCACTAAATTAATATTGCTGTTTTGTAAGTCATTAATTGCTATGGCTGAATTGCAACAGTAGCTCAACAAAATAAAAATCTGATTTTAACATCTCCCAGGTAGCATATCTGGAGCAATGGGTTATGAAGCTGTGTGAAGTCGTCTGCAATTAGGACTGAGTGTTCTTTATTAACTGGCCTGCACCATGCGAAGCACAGCAAGTGTCATTCTCAGGTTTCTGATTTACTGCACTTCATTTATCGAAGTGTGTACATCAAAGCAGAGGTAATTTCCCATAACAGGGGTAGGGTGTGAGGACAATGAAGCCCAGATAGTAAATAATTACAACCTCTTTGAGATGCTTTTGTGCAATGATGTTTTATTGATGTTTCTTCCTGATCACTCTCCATTGAGTACAAGAAAAATAAAACGGGCTACCAAATGCCTAGGAAACCATTTCAGAGAGATTATCTGAACATTTCCACATTCTGTAAATTTGACAGGGTGGTGAATGTGTAAGGGATTGTTGCTTCCATTCCAAAGGGAAGGCATCACAGTAAATGATGCAAATTGGCAGGATTACAGAATATAATGAATCCAAAGAAGATTTTAAAATATAATTGGAAAGGGTGTCAAAGGAAAAAAAAAAATGGTTAGTCTCTTTTATCTGTTATTGGGACTTAGGCTTACATCCTATTAAGAAATTTACCCATGCCAGAGAAAAAGATGGAATGTATCGCCGACTCTTGTGAGCGCTATTGCTGAACAATAAACTGTGTGTAGGGGTGATTGCAGAATTGTTGTCGTGGGGTTTTTTTATTGTTCTTTAAATCCTAAGGGAAGAGAAAATCTGTTTCTTAGAAAATTCTTCTCTGCATTTTGATTTCTCCTGCATTTCCTTATGCTAATCAGGCTTGTGTGATGTGAAGTATGATTGTGGAAAGCGAATTAACCGTTTCAAGCTGCTGTGTCTTTTGCCTACAGAAATAACTGCTAACGAGCACCACTGTGTGCCGGGTCCGGCACTTCCAGGGCAGGGAGCCCAGCACCTCTCCCGGGGGCAGTGTGGGATGGGGCCGGGGACGCAGCAGTGCGATCGTCACTGGGATCAGGGAATAACACGTAGTTTATTCCTCATTTGGTAGGGATAGACGTTATTTGGTGCGGATACACAGAAACTGACGGTGCAGGGAGCTTCAGAAGTGGGACCCGATGGTCTTAAAGGTTTTTTCCAACTGAAATGATTCTATGATCAGCAGGTTAACTGATGCGGTGCTGCAGAAATTAGCACAAAGTGCCTGCTGCCTGTCCCAGGCGGGCCGGGCCGTCCCCGCGCCGCTGCCGAAGCTCCTCTCCCGCTCGGGCCCCGGCGC
>JAVJGI010000032.1:35271707-35287665 GCA_035590275.1 Ibycter americanus | reverse complement strand
GCAGAGGTGCCCCAGCCCTCTGACCACCTTCGTGGCCTCCTCTGGACTTGTTCCAACCAGTCCATGTCTTTCTTATGTTGGGGGCCCCGGAGCTGGACACAGTGCTGCAGGGGGGTTCTCACCGGAGTGGAGCAGAGGGGCAGAATCCCCTCCCTTGAGCTGCTGGTGATGCAGCCCTGGGTATGGTTGGCTTTCCGGGCTGTGAGTGCACATTGCCAGGTCACAGTCAGCTTTTCATCCACCAGCACCTTCAAGTTCTTCTCCTCAGGACTGCTCTCAATCCATTCTCTGCCCAGCCTGTATTTGTGCTTGGGGTTGGTACAGGACCTTGAACTTGGCATTCCTGAACTTTGTGAAATTTGCACAGGCCCACCTCTCAAGCCTGTCAAGGTCCCTCTGACGGCATCCCTTCCCTCCTGTGTGTCGACCGCACCACTCAGCTTGGTGTCGTCAGCAAACCTGCTGAAGGCACACTCAATCCCAGTGTCCATGTTGCCAACAAAGATGTTGAACAGTGCTGGTACCAGTACGGACCACTGAGGAACACCACTCATCACTGGTTTCCACTTGGACTTCAAGCTCTTGACCGCAACTCTTTGAGTGTGACCATCCAGCCAATTCCTTATCCACCGAGTGGTCAGTCAGTCAAATCCACATCTCTCCAGTTTGGAGACAATGATGTCATGTGGGACAGTGTCAAACGCTTTGCACAAGTCCAGGTGGATGATGTCCATTGCTCTTCCCTTGTCCACCAATGTTGTAACCATGCTGTAGAAGGCCACCAAATTTGTCAGGCACAATTTGCCCTTAGTGAAGCCATGCTGGATGTCACCAGTCGCCTTATTTTCCACATCCCTTAGCATAGTTTCCAGAAGGATCTGCTCTATGGTCTGGCCAAGCACAGACATGAGACTGACCAGCCTGTAGTTCCTCTGTTCTTCCTTTTTTCTCTTTGTAAAAATGGGAGTTATATTTCCCTGTTACAGCACTACCTAACTATCAGGCTGCAAGAAGGCTTTTACTGTCTCATACCACCAGCCCCACACAAAGTTCCAAAAATTCATCTACCATCCATGCTATTTCTTCATCCTCTGCAGGCCAGTCCACCCTGCTTCTTGCCTCTGCTGCATCTGGGTTCCTGGCTTTCTCCTCCAGCCAGCCCCTCCTCATCCAGGCCCCCTTCTTCTCTCAGCTTCTCCTCATGTCTCCTACATCCCTGGGCTCTTCTTCAGCCAGTCTCCTCTCTCTTCACTCAGTGCTCCTCCTCTTCCAGGCTCCTCAGTGCTATTTAGCTACTTAGCCCAAACAAGCCACAGCTGTACATTATCCACATCAGCCAACCCACCATCCCTGAAGCAAGCCCACAACTGTATATTATCAATGTTAATCAACCTTCTACAGTTCCCATTTTCCAGTCAGTGGGAACTTCACCAAACTGCCCCAACTTCTCAAGTATGATGGATAGTGGCTGAGCCACTTCACCCACTAGTTCCCTCAGGACCCATGGATGCATCTCATCAGGATGCCTTTTGCAGAGACAGCAATGTACTCCCAGCAGACTGTCCCATTAATATAGATGCCCAGGGCAGCCTCTGGCAGAGCTGGCCCCAGGGGTCGGGGCGAGCCGGGGGCTGCTGCAGCCAGGGAGCGGGGAGCTCTGCAGAGACAGGGGGTCTCGCTGCTGTAGGGGGATAAGCAGCCGGAAAGGGCAGAAAGCCTTCAGCAGAGGTTGTGTGTCTGCACTGTTGGGGTGAATTTTAAGCTGACTTTAAATTTCTGATGCTAGCTGAAAGTCAGAGAAGACGCTTAAGACATAAGGGAGAACTGTCAGCTTCACCGGCAGGCAGTGTGCAGAGCCGTTTGTGTGGGTGCCGCCTGCGAAACCTCCGCCGGGGTGAGCCAGGGTGGGTGCTGCATGGACCACCGGGCATCGCCGGGGCAGCGGAGCGGGACGTCCCGGCTGCAGGACCCCCTCCTGCACCGGTAAGGCAGTGCTGTGACAGTGCCCAGGGCTTTCCATCTCTGAATGCCAAAAGGGCATTCCCGGGGGATTTAGTGCTCTGGGAAATACGCGTGGTCAGTACAGTAAGGGGTTTTGCTGTCTTACACTAAAATGTGAAAGTTTAGCTGGATGGGTGATGGGTTTTATGCAAATCATGTAAGATCGAGCTGGCTGCTGTCTCTGAATCCCACGTATGACAGATGAGAGAGCTTGAGAACTTGCGTATTTTAATGGCGCTTGTGCTGAAGATGATAAATGCAGTCTTCATCCAGCAACTTCAAGGTTCACTTTTTTTTTATTTTCAGAGGGGCATGCATACGGTTAAAAACACTTGCAACATTAATAATACTCCCCTGCAAGAAAGATTGATATACGCAGCATAAATACTCATGCAGCGTACATAGCTTCTGGTAGACAGGTAGTATTGCTCTTGCCTTCAATATTTGGGCTGAAGATTGAAGTCCAAGTGAGCTGTTGGGGTTTTTTTCTTTTCAGAGGAGTGTGCTCCAAAGCTATTATTTGACTCGCACCTTACTGATGACTGCACAGACACCACGGAGCCCTGTTTCAGGAGAAGACGAGCCCATGAGAGTTGTGCCACAGGTTCGGACACTGCAGAGAGAAAGTTGTGGCACAACTTGCTCTTTGCAGCAGTCGCACCAGTGAGTGCTCGGAGGGGCTGGGCTCCCATCAGCGCCAGTCCCACCTGCAGGTGCCCCCCACGCCCGCAGCGTGGCTCAGCCGAGTACAGAAGAGGAGTGAGTTTTGCAGGACTGATATTATAGGTACTTTATTTGCCAACAACAACAAAAACTTTCTTCCTTGTGTTTGTGAGGAACTCATTTAGAGTTTAATGAGGCTGCTGACCCCAGCACACATTTTTTTTGATTAGCAGGGGAAGCTCGCACTTCTTTCACTTGCTCTTGCCCCGGGGTCATACTGTGTGCTGTATTAACACGAGCTGCAGTTGATGGCTATTTCAGAGCTGCAGTTGACGGCTATTTCAGAGCTGCAGTTGATGGCTATTTCAGCTTCGCTGCTGAGCCTCAGGTGCAGGCAGTGGGGAGGGATGTGGGAGCAGAAACCTGCAGCCCCGGTGCCACGGTGTCCTCCACCATCCCACCCTGATCTCCCCCCGGGTGGAAGATACCGGCATCCCCAGGGATGCCAGTACTAACAGTCCCCGCACAGAGAAGCATCCCTCTCACTGCTGGAGGCTTTTTCTCCTCTGAAGAAGTTATTTGGCCTTTAGTACGCAAGAGACTTTTTATCTCCCATTTTCTTCAGCAGGCTTACAGAAATTTTGAGTGTAGGGCTGGAAAAATACCACACCAGCCAAGGCAAGCTTAAATGGAAGCCAAGGCATTACTGAGCAAGTGAAATAAATTCTGGGTATTGGAAGGAAACTGGGAAAAGACAAGACACGCTGAACATAAGATGGAGAAATGGCAAAACATATAAAATGAACAAACCTCGAAGTGCAGCTTTTATGAAAGACTCAGAGGTCTCCCTGCTTCCCCAGTTGAGTACTGGCTGAAAGAGGGCTGGAGCTGCAAGCAAATACATGGTCTCCTATTATTCAGTTCCTCCTGTGGAAGAAGATTTCCTGTTTCATGGAAAAAAAAATTGCGTTAAAAAATAGCTGACTTCACTATGAATTTTTATTCCCATTGGAACCACAGGCAGGGGTCTCAGCTTTGCCTTGAAAGGGCTTGTTATTTAGTGGTCAGGGAAATGTTTCACAGCCTGTTCACTCATATACCTCACCACTCAGATGCTGGATACAGGTGAAAATCAGGAGTCTCAGATTTTTGTAGCTCTTCATGAGGTCTTTCCTCTTTTCCAAAGGTTTTTTAAGCAAGGAAGAGTGTCATCCTCAGTGACATTATGAGAATAAAAGCAGATGCAAAGGAGATGCAAACCATAGGCACGGGAACATCCGTACCCATTCCCAGCAAGCTACTCTGGCTTGGGACTTGCAGAGGGGTGTAGGAGCAGAGCCAGCTGTGCTGCCTTGCCATAAACTCCCCAGGTAGCAGGAGCCTGTAGGTTCAAAGTCCTCTAGACTGAGGGCTTGTATCTTCTTGTCAAACACGTAATTTCTTTTTTCTAAAGGGTTTAATTGCTCTTGGAGATCCCACAGCCTGCTGGCAGCCTCCATGCTCTGTGGCTCTAAGTTCTACTCTTTGCCTCTCATCACGTTGCCCTCCCTCCTGTTGATATTGGAGTAAAACAGAAATAAATTTTTAAATCTGTCTGATTTAATGCAGGGTTTTTTCAATTACATTTAAGACTTTGTCTTCATCTTCAGCTTCATTACAGCACAAGAGGAGGCAGAGATGGCTCTGAAGAGATGGTTATAGGCGTTTGCCTCTTTGAGGATGTTTCAGACAAGTACTTTTGAACAAAACCTTTTCAGATCCTCATTATGTAAAGCTGGATGGCTGTGGTACTTCAAAGAGATAGACCTCCGATCAAGGAGGACCCAGCTTTACTTCCTTCACCACGCAGAGTCCCGATGGAGGGATGGCACATTGTCAGGAGCTCGCCCCTTGGGCAGAGGTAAAGTATGTTGTGTGAATGGGGGAAAAAACCTGATGAAAAGAGGATGGGTAGGAACTAGCCTCAAAGCAAAGGCTCAGGGTGCTGTTCCCTGTTTGAGTCATTTTTATATACGTAGTAGAACAGTATGAATCTCTTAATTCATGAGAGTTAAACCTCGGTGATATTTCCTCCCAGTGCAGCGGTAATTAAAGCTGGATGATGCTGGGATGGCTGTTTCAGAAATCCTTCCAGCTCCCGGGCAGGGATCGCGCAGGGGGGCACGAGCAGGCGTCCCCCCAGGCAGGCGCGGGGGCCTGGGGCAGGTGGTGGCTGTTCTCCTAAAGTCCCCTTGGAATAAATATTAATAGCAACGTGCCAAGCAGATGCTGGATCTTGTGTCATCTGCAAGGCACCCAGTTAATATTTCAGTAGGATTCAGACAAAAGCAGAGATGAAAAAATGACAGATTCACAGTATCATGGAATAATATTTGCTGATTGAGAGGCATACAGCTTTTTTTAAAAAATATGGGGGACATCATTTTCAACTTGTTCTTGTGAAGAGAAAAGTCCCCTGACAGATTTCAAATCTTTGGCACAGCTTTATAACTTTATCAAAGAGAAGCATCAAAGCGAGAACTTTGTTCTGAAAAAAAAAAAAAGGCAGAAAAATAATCAATAGAAACCACAACAAAATATAAGATCAGGATAATCGTGTTGTAGCATCAAAAAGGTACAGTTTTTGTGCTTTTTGTGATGTTTTCTTCATGACAGTTTGGTCTCAATGGCACAGTGAAAATAACTTGCCTGTCTTGTGATTGACAGGAAATTTAAATGCTAGCAAGCAAATGCCAGTAGGAAAAAGATCTTAGCTCACATATTGTACACCTTAATGTAATATTGGATCCAGCCGGTTTCCTTGTAAGTTAATGGGTAATTGGACCCATATGGCACCCAAAAAAGTGCAAATTTGGGTTTTCAGTATGAGGAGAAGTTACCTGGGAAACTGTCTACATTTAGTTACTTATCAATATTCAGTGCTATTGCCAAGACAAGATAAAGGAATAAGATGGAAACTTGAAAGCTTTAGATAAAATAGGCCAATAAATGCATCAAGAGAGAATCTAACTCTGCAGCAGTTTCTCCTGATATTGAACTTCAATCCTGACCATCATAACAAAAATAAATGTCAACTGGGCTTTCTGTAGTAGCAACACTGAATAGTCCATACATGAACACGATTAATATTGTTGCCTTTTAAAGTCTTTTTTCTTTCTCTCTACATGTTTGATTAAAGAACTTATAAGTATTAATATCTCCCTCTCCCCCCCTTTTTTTAAATTTCTTTTTTATTTGCCAATCATCAGTATATCTCTGGATGAATTCTCGATAAAGGAGCAAGTGCATCTTGGATGCTGCTGGGAGAGTTTAGCTGAAAATGTTTGACACCATAAAGATGGCAAAATTGATGTATGGGCAGTGCTTTCTGGCTCAGGGGTCAGTAGCTCCAAGGAGGCATCCAAGAACTAGAAACGTCTGCTTGGAAACAGATATATGATCCGAGTGCTGTGTGGGGAGCACTGTTGAACCAGCAATGATCTAGTTAATGATAAATCTCACACTGTGGTGTTTTAAACAGTAATTTTTAGGTAGCAGTGATGTCTGAAGGGGCACTGCACTGCGAGGCGTGTGACGGTGAGCAGGCTGGCATGCTGGCACGTCTCCGTGACCTCTGGGGTGAGGGCTGGGATGTCTGTCGGCCGCATAGCAGAGGGTCTTCAGTCAGCACAGGGCTTGCTTTAAAGCAGGCGACAAAGTTGCTGCTGCAACCAGAGCAAGGCAGGGCCATCGGTAATCCTTAGTTTGCTTAACACGAGAAGGAAGGAGGAAAGGAATAATGCCAGAGCCATAGTAATGGTTAGCTAGTTATCAGCGCTAAGCTTGGTATTGATTACGCCTGTGGGTAACAGTGGAGATGGCACATTGCAAGGGAGAATGCCTACTTACCCTGAGTTCCTAAAAAATGATGTCATGCTTTAGGGAAGTGGAGCCAGACGCTCCTTTCCAGCTGCGGGAGTGGCCAAACGAGCCTTTGAGGCTGGGCTGTATACTGGTCACCGAGTTAACGATGTGCATCTGCGGGATCCTGCATTTGGGTTAGGTAGACTTGTGAACAAGAGAAAAATAATTGTTTTCCTTCTGTATGTTTTGATGTGCTGCTTGTGTGTGCTGGCACAAGCCTCTCATTAGTGACAGACTGTCTGTGGCTAAAGTATAGGAAAAATTCTGTCTGTCTACTTTATCTGTAAAACAATAAAACACTTTAATCATAAAAAAGGAAGAGCCAACAGCCTGCTTTTGTGATATGGACTTTTCTTTTTTATTAGGTCTGAGACTGAGAATGGCTCTTGTTAAGAAGTATGGGTTTATTGCAGCAGGCTGGGAGATGAGATAAGAGCGAAATACCAAACACACACGCATAAACACAGAATGTGTGAAAAATTGAAATGATAAGGTCTTTGGAGCAGGTTCCTGCTAAGGTGGTTGAGGTGCGACACTGCATCATATTTGCTGCAGAAGTTGAGGACAATTGCAGTATAATCAACTAAAACTGGTGCCACTGTGCTTGGACAGAGCTGTCTGAAAGCAAAATATAATAAATAAATTTCTTCTTTACTTTTCCTTTTGTCAAGGTTATGTGACTTTGCAAACAGACAACGCAGCTGCAGAAAACATCTCGCTGCCAGGAACAAGAAGGGTACGGCACTGAGACAGCCGTTGCGTGGATTAACCTCACACGGGGATCAGAGAGAGACGACGCTGCCTTGCAAGGAAGGGATTTCCTCCCCAAGCAGATATCCCTGAAGGCTTCACCTCCTCCCAGACATGCTGAAGTTTTGGCTCAGTGGATGGACTTCCCAACCCGCCCCATCCCAGCCCTGGGGAGCACCCTGTCCCCATCCAGGTGGCACTGCCGGGACCCGTGGAGCTGTGGGACAGCCACCGCTGCAGGGACCCCGACAGACCCCGCTGCTTGGTCAAGGAGCGCCTGAAGGTCCATGGACAAAGGCGGGCTCACCACGTGCCTGCGGATGGATCGAACATCTGCAACGTTGTCTTCACGGGGCTTGTGCGGTGGCGTGCCAGGCTGGTGGTGCCGTGCTGGTGGTGCCATGCCGGTGGTGCCGTGCCGGTGGTGCCGTGCTGGTGGTGCTGTGCCGGTGCCGTGCTGGTGGTGCCGTGCCGGTGCCGTGCTGGTGGTGCCATGCTGGTGGTGCCGTGCTGGTGGTGCCGTGCTGGTGCCGTGCTGGTGGCGTGCCGCAGGGCCCAAGCCCCAGGTGCACGCCCCGGCTTGTGCTCGCCCGCAGGCAGGGGCCATACGGGCACTTAAATACGGTCTTTTTTCCTCTCTCTCAAGTGAACTGTCATTATAACTTGTGGGGCTCGTGGTGGGATGAATTGGGTACTTTAGTTAATACTCCCATTATGCCCACACAGAAACGCTGAACAAAGCCTCCCCGTCCCTGGCACCGCACTGATGTTATTTCTCAATTACTTTTTGTTAAGCAAATATGTAGTGTGCTTTAAGTACTGCATCCAATAATTATGTTGAACTCTTCAGTATTGTGTGATGGCTTTCTTACAAACCCTTTCATTATACCTGTCATATGAACTTTAAACACTTGGCAAGCACTAAGATTGCATTTGAAAAACACAGAGATTATTTTTATGCACGCCACCTGCTAGAGAACATTTGGGAGTGCAAAACTGAATGAAACCAAGGCATCCCACGTGGAAAAGATAGTATACAGCATGTCTTCAGTAAATAACCTGGGTGGTGGTTTTGTTTTTTAAAAAAAGAGACAGAAGTACAAATGTTTAATGCACGTACACACATATGTTGTCTGGAAGGTTTTGTTGTTCACATGCACAGCTGCAATTTATATGCCAGGAGCTGTTAACGTTAGAAAAAGAGTATCTCGGTTCTCCTTATGTCAAGGCATAGTCTTAGATAGAATTCTCACAAATAATGTCATTTCTCATTCTCATTTATTTTAGCAAATAATTTTAGGGATGACTGAATTCTTTCCAGAGAATGCTGCTATATAATGGGACTAATTAAGAGATTGTGGATATAAAAAGTATTCAAACACTTTACAAGACCAACTTTAAGTGTGCCCATGATTTTATGAGGAACTTTCTTCTCTTTTGCAGATATCTACATTACTCAAGGGCAACCCTTCCTCAGAACTCCCTCCACCAAAGCTGGGAAGAAGGAGAATCCTGGCGTGGTGGGGATGTCACCCTTCCAAAGAGGATTGTTGAAATTTCTGCCCTAATGGCAAGGACAGGAGTTTAATTAGCACAGTAATTCTCATTCCTTTTGACTGTTAGGGAAAGCCCGGTTCCTTAGAAAGTTGTCACTTACTTTTCTCTATGCAGCCTATATGTCCTCTGAAGTGCTGACAGACGCAAGGCTCTGTTTCTGCCTCAGCTACAGCTAATTCAGAGGATTCGCGTACTTCAAAGCTTTCAGTTGATTATTTTCTCTGTTAGTTACATTTCAAAGTCAAATGATTTTTCAGTGAAAAATTCTATTGTCATTTAAATCGAGTTAGTTTCAAAACATCAAATAAAGTTCAATAAAATTTTGTTTTTAAAACACTGAAATCATGTATTTCAGTAGAGTTGACATATTTCAATTCAACAGTTCTAATGGAAGGTTTTTGATCTTCACTTTCCAAAGAGCTTGTCCAAATGAAGTCATTAGTGCTTACACTTGAAAAAATTAAGACTTCTGAAGATTAACATCACGACAACATTTCAATTTCATTAACGCAACATATTTTTATTAATTCAAAATGACTTTAAAATGTGTTAGAAATTTTGATTTCTTTTAATTCAAATTTGAAGACGGAAAATTAATTCATTGAAATAAAAAACACAGATCCTGCACAGTTATTATGTGAATTATCGTTCATTAAGTCCAAACAAAATTTTGCTTTAAAGTCAGTGATGGCTCAAAACATTAACCTTAATTAGAGTAAAACATGAGTGATTCCAAACAAGTTATGCTAAAATAATTTACTGTAAGTTGCAGTATTACTAAGATCATTATGCTGATGATAAATGGGAAACCAACAGGCATGCAAGTGGGAGCAGGGAAATGATGTTCTTTAGATCCGAGTAAATGTTTATAGGTAAGGCCACTCCTGCTGTGCATTGCCTGTTTTCAGTTTTGAACTGCTCGCTGTTCACCAAAGAGGAACCTGCCAAAGGTCAGACTCGGTGGCAGAGGGGTAGGGATGCTCTGCTCCCCCATGGGATGCTCAGGCAAGGACAGCGCGCCATGGGGACAGTGGAACATATAGCTGTATAAGTTTGGGGAGCAGGAATAACAGACCCTCCTGTCTACGTGCTGCTGTAATGAAAAAGGATGCTGAAGCAGTCCCGGGTGAATGAGATCCTTTTTTCAATCTGTGTGCATGATCCAAAAGCCAAACCTTCCTCGCAGCTGCTTGCGCCCTGCCTGCGCTGTGGCCTGCCGCCTCCCGGCGTGCCGGGGAGAGGGAATTCTGCCAAGGGCTCCCACTGAAACCTCTCTGCACTGCAGCCTGCGAATTTAATTTAAACAAGTGTTTCCAAGAAATTTCATAGCAGGAAGGGGCATTCCTCTGACTAAAGTGATTACATTGGCAGTGTCTGAAATCAATTAAGTGTTGCTTTGGGTCTGTATTGAACCAATCCACTACACATCTGGTCCGTTGTGCAGGCAAGTGCTGGGCAGAGCTGGAGGCAGGGGCTGCTCAGCCTGCCCAGCAGCTTTCCCCCGGTCTGCTCGGACGAGGGCTCTCTCCCTAAGCCTAGTATTTTAAGAAAAGTCTTGTGTACACCTCAGGAGAGCGCATCTGGCAGCAGAGCAATGCCAGCACAGTGCACAAGTCATCCTGGGGTGGCAAGATATTCACAGTAAATGAAATAATTCCGGCAATCCAGTAAACATGACGTTGTTATAATTTGATCTTCAGAATCTTGCAGCTGCTTAAATAATAAGAATAATTTTAAAATATTATGCATGATATCTTTAAATAGAGGTGACCAGTATAAGCAAGTGTTTTTCAGGGATTGGCCTGTGTTTTTTGCTGTTCTGGCGGTACATAAAGATGGGTTGTAAAATTTCTATCAAGAGTTTGTTTACTAAGGGACTGACTCTTCTAAATGAAATATTAGACAATATTTATTAATCTGAAATGCTTTTAAAACATTTTTTGTTTTAAAAGACAGTAAAGATTTTGTCCAGAATTTATGTTTTCCTAGTGGAAATGTTGATAAAGATATTTTTTTTTCCTTTTTTTGGAGTCCCGCTTTCCTTAAATACGTTTTAAGAACACTGTGTGCACATGAAAACACTCCTCTGCATTGATATATGTCAATGTATTATAATGAAGGAAAGGCAATAGTCACCAAAGTACTGGAACAGGCAACTTCAGACCCTGTTTTTTCTGTATTTTAATGTACATCCTCATGTGACCAGTACAAACGGCACCACATCTGTGTAACTGGTTGTTACATCTACAGAAGGAAGATGCACGCAAGCGCAAAACGGGGCAGAGGGTGGAAATTCGCTGCTGGGGCAGGCTGTGCCACGATGCTGTCAGCTGTGGGATGCTGCGGCTCCCCATCGCCTGCCGGGGAGCTGCACCAGCACCAGTCTCAGCAGGAGTGCTCCTCAGAGTTGGGCCGCTACTGGAAATTGATCCCCAGCTTTCCATTAAGGCATTTGTGCCATGATGTAGCTTCCTAACTTAATTAATGGCTTGAACTTTGAGTTCTCAGAACCTCATTGATTTGGGAAAATGTGCCCGCTTGGTTTACAGAATACAAATCACATCTGGCAACGTTTTTTATGAGCTCTCTGCAACCTCGAAGCATACCTCATGCCATGTAAGGAGGGGGACTGACGTGCACGCATCTGGCTAAGGAGGTGGAAAAGAGCAGAGCTCTGGCGAGCAGAAGTGGAGCCTGACCTTTCTCGCACACCTGCTGTGTTTGGACAGGTCCGTGTCTCCTGCAGCGAGTGCGGTCTGAGAGATGCTGGAGGAGCGGACCCCCTTGCCAACAGCAGCTTGCTGTTCTTCACGCCCAGCTGTTCTGACAATAATCACAGTTATCTAAAACACACAAAGGAAAAAAAGCGTCCTGAAAACACTTCAGAAAATGATGTTTGTCTGGGCTTTCAGAAAGCCTGAAATCAGGACGTGTGGTCAGTTCGTGCTCTCCCCGTACGTATAAGGCGTCACAGAAGCCTTGAGATTATGACAGTCCTGTAACTGCAGTTAAGGCTGTGGGACAAGTCAAGTTTATGAGAAAAGAGGCAGAGACCTGTGCAAACAGCTGTGGCAGATGTCACCTGTTGCTGTGTGGGTTTTTTTCCCATGATGCAGCCGATGGTGTCCGGCTGACTGCAAACTGAGGGTGGGAAAGGACCACTGCCTGTCCCTGCATCCCTCAGCATCCTCCTGCTTCTGGCTTGAAGGCGGCGGAGCCAGCAGGTGTCCAGCTGGGTGCCACTCACTGACATCGGGCTGTGGAAGGCAGGCTCTGCCCTGCTCTGGAACTAAGTGATCCACAATCCAGATCTACCATGTACGAACTGCCACCACATCTGGAAAAATCATTGAGGCTTCTAAAGAATGAAGGAAAAGTAAATCATCCAGCTGAGTCTTCAAGTAATCATATTTTTGTCACTTCATTACGGCTATTCTGGAAAACCTATCCAGTGATTGTCCTACTTTAAAAATCTTTGACAGTAGTTTCATGAGGAAATTCATGTATATTAATGACATCAGCTGGAATGATCAGTTAGATAAAGACATGTTAATTATATCGCCATGAGCATCAGGCTGAGCAAGAGAAAGCCACACACCCATCTCCTGGGGCCAGCAGTGGGTGCAAGGAGGGATGCTTCGGTCCTCGTGAGACCTGAGCCATCGGCCTGGCCCAGAGCAGCGTCCTCTGCAAGGGGGTGCGTGCAGCCGCGTCGGGGCAGCCGGCAGCGCAAGGCGATGCTGCAGTGACAGGGGCTTCCCCCGGGACTCGGGCATTCCTCACCGTGGCTTCAGCGCCCACACGTTCTCCTGCTCCCAGATAATTCAGCCTGATGTGGTGTTCAGGAGGGGATGTGGTCTGATGTGCTCGCCTTACTACCGAGTGCTGTGGAGATTTTGCTGTGGAGTGTTTCCCATTGACTGCTAAATTTTCCTACATGAGCATGGGGGAAAATAATGAAATTTGCTGCTGCATCTAATGTCCTGTATTTTCCGTATAATCACATAGCCTCCATTCATGATGTTTGGCTGGAGCCTAATAGACCAGGATTTTTTTCTGAATTAGCCAAACTTTCAGCCTTTTCTTGCAGTATGGTGCCAGTGTCCCTGGACCACGACTCCATCGTCCTCTGCTGCCAACCTCCAGCCCCTCTCAGAACAGCTCCCTTCTCCTACCCTCTGCCACTGACAGCCTCACATCTCTCTCTCCCAGATCCAAACCTTTCCTGGTTTGGGGTGGGTGACTACTCAGACATGTCATACACATGAGCCAGCTGCTGTGACCAAGGAACCACTGTGGATCCTGCAATGGAGGATGTCCGAGGAGGGAGACGAGAGCACGCTGGAGGCGATAATATCTAAAGTCCAGCTGTTTGTGGCACAGTTACTTCAGCCTGGTTTAGAGCTCTTTAATGCCAACATGACCCCTCCTTCCCTTTGCTGGTGACACTGCAGGCTGACAATTGGCCTGAAAATATATTCTCTATTAATTTCACCCTGTTACTCCTAGTAATTTCTCTCCTCTACCAATGTAAACAAATCTCTCACATCCTTCATGTTTATGCCCCTGCGATATATTTATATGCTGCTATGCCCCTTAAACATATTTTTCTAGTTGATGCAACTTCCAGGTTTTCACGGTTAAGTAAGAAATGAATGATGAGCGAGAACAAAGCCTCCTATTACAAAGTAAACTGAAGCGTGTGCTAATTACTGCACACAGACATCATGATGGAAGAGGGGTGTTAAAGTGACACAAGCACGGTCTCCTGCAGCCCCACGCGCCCAGCGAAAGGGGAGAGACGAGGTGAATATCCTGGTGTCTCCTGCACGGAGGATGAGCTCTCAGACCAGTAAGCTTGAAAGGGGGTGATGAAGTACAAATGACAGGCGGTAAGACATGCATTGAAATGCAGTATGGCCAACACAGTGAGGAAGAAAAAAAATGTGTCTTTCTGTAAAATTGCACTGCTATGAGGAAATATATTACTGCTTCCCCGATAGAGCACCCTGAGAAATAAATTTTCTCCTCCTCTAACAAGGTGTTGTCGTGGCTACAGCTACTGATGTCTCCAGCATCTGCTCTATCTGTAGGTGTGATTTTTGTCCTTCACATCTTCCCTTAAAGACAGGAGCTCTGACCTGCCAGTCCCTCAGCCCAGGGCGTTGTACCTGCCAGGAGACAAGGAGCCCCAGTTTTGTTCCAATATAAATAGAATGTAAATAGATACAATACAAATCTATATATATATGGGGGCAGGCAGCCCCCAGCTCCTGCCGCCACGGGGCCCCCAGCTCTGCCCTCCCGTGCCACGGCGGCAGCGAGGGGCAGCCCCAGCCCCTGGCACGCCTGCGCCCAGCCTTGGCAGGGCATTTCCTCCTGCTGGTCCAATACTGCCCCAGACCCGAGAGGGCTCTGGCACACTGGCTCAGGCGGTCCGCAGCCTCCCAGGAGGTCGAAGATGAAGGAAGCAGAGACAGGCAGTGGCACCAGGGCAAGGCTGAGAGAGCTGCAGAGAGCAAACACAGAGGGCACGGACGTGGCTGTGTACCGAGGGCTCAGCTTTCTTTGCGCTTACACAAGACCAAGCTTGTGTTCACCTGATGTGCAGTCAGGAAGGAGGACAAAAGTAGAGCTGCCGAATTAAAATTGCAAAAACAATTTGCTCTTTTAAAGCAAATGGTAAAATTACCAGCTAGCATGAAGAGCTGAATGGATGCTACATAATGACTGAGTTACATTTTATAGTGAGGATGGCAGCACACCAAATTATTAACTTTTCAAGTAAATAGAATATTGACAGAGGTAAGAGAGGCAAGCATTCAGAACCTTAAATGAGAGGCTGTCTCCATTGCCGATAAAACAAAATCCCATCTCTGGGAAGGGTCTGAGGACCCTGTTTGATTTCTTGGTTTTTTGTAAATCTCCAGCACCAAGCAAGGCACCCTTCACGCCGGGGCGGATTTGTGAAGCCCACTGCACTAACACACACGTCATGTCTGGGTGCCCCGGCTTTGGCCACAGGAGAGTACCAGCCCTCACCCCCAGCTCCCCACGGATGCAGGCTTCAGCTGGGGGAAACACAGGCAATGGGTGCCATCAGCAATCAGAGGGTGAGCATTTGGGGGGAGAAGACCCAGAGACTCCAGTCTACTTTTGCTTATGCACTGGGAGCTCTCTATGAAAGGACTGGAGATGCCACGATGCCAACAGGCAAGGGGAAGGCAGGCTCTGTGCATGCTCTGCCAGCGCTGGGGGCGATGGCTGAAGCTTCTGTCAGCCCCGAAAGAGTACAGTGCTTCAAAGGCTGGCTGTGCTGTGCCTGTAGCCTCATGCCACAGCCCATCTCAGCCCTGCGGTGCTTCAGGTCACCCTGCCTGTTGCACACCCTCTTCCATCACTCTAGGGATGCAGGAGCATGCGACAACTGGTCCCAGGTGGGAGGTGTCACCCTGGGGGGATGCTTGGACTTTAGGTGGGATGCTCGGACTTCAGCCAAAGGCAGAACCAAGGCTTCTGCTGCTCAGCCACCAGCTCTGCCAGCTTGCTGCTGCCAATCCTTCCCTTGTAATTTGTTTTTACTGGGCAGCTGACAAGAAAAATAGTATCTTAAATGCCTTGTATAGTGCTTCTTGGCTTTATTATTAGCATTATTATTTACTGACATTCAGCGCTTTGTTTGCATTTTCCCCCTAGGAGATTACTGTCCTGGACACTGCTGCCTTGCATAAGCAGGAAAGAGCACTGACCTTATGAAATTTCTGTGGTGCCTAATTTATAGCACATTATCATGACTGGTTCAGCATTATATTTGCCGATCAACCTTTGCTCACTTTTGATTTCTGTTCCTTGAGCTGGTTTTCTTAACTAATCATGAACATTACTAATTCAGCAAGAACAAAATGCCCTTTAGTCAACAGCCTATTGACAAAAGATAAATTTCATTTTAAATGTAGGCAAGTTCTACAACCAAAAATCACACAAACGCTGAACCACAGGCTGGTTGAGGTTGGCAGAGACCTCTGGAGCTCATCTGGTCCAACACCCTGCTCAGGCAGGGCCACCCAGTGCTGGTTGCCCAGGA